>VWZF01003773.1:0-62121 GCA_013396755.1 Sclerurus mexicanus
GAGGAGAGGAGAGGAGAGGAGTTAGCAACTCCAGCTGTTGTAAACCAAAAAGAACCAAATGCTGATCCCTACTAGTAACACCACTGTGATTATATAGAAGGAAATAATGAAGAAATTGTTGTGTGTATGCATATATGTATGGTTTAATGTATGGTTACAATGGAAAAGCAATTACTTTAGAATAGAAATATATGTTAAAAACTGACTACATGAAGCAGGGATCTTGTAGCAATAACACAAGGTGTAATGGTTTTAACTAAAAGAGGGTAGATTTAGAGTAGGTATATGGAAAAAAATTATTATGAGGATGGTGAGTCACTAGCATAGGTTACCCAGAGAAGCTGTGGATGCTCCATCCCTGGAAGTGTTCAAGGTCAGGTTGGATGGGGCTCTTAGCAACCTGGTCTAGTGAAAAACCTCCCTGCTCATTGCAAGGGGGTTGGACTAAATGACCTTGAAAGGTCCCTTCCAACCCAAACCTTCTATGAATCTCTGATTCTATGATCTTATCTGCTGGTCAGCTGCACCATAGTAGTCTATGGCCAGCAAGACACAATTATTTGAGTGTTTACTGTATTTCTGATCAAGAAATTATCTCAAAGGATCTCCTGTCATTAAACTGAGCTTATAGCATGAAAATGACTTGGAAAATTGAACCTCAGTAATTTTGGTTAATCCCAGACTGATGCTTTTGCTCATGCAGGATACTCTACATGTATGCTTATATATCTAAAGGCCGGCAAAGAGCGATACAGATTGTACTAAGATTCATACACCATGGGTCCCTGTATAAATACAGCAGCTCCCCATCTCACTGGGGTGAAATCTCACCCCTTAGAACTCCACAATGAATTCTGACTTGCTAAGTTTCATGTCCAAAGTGAGACCAATCACTGGATCCTAAGGAGTCATTAACCTCTCTGTGGGACTGTTCTCTGTTGCATCTTGAATTTGAAGAGGTAAATCCCTTTCTCCTTATCAGAAGCACTGTAAGATGCTATGGGTGGGATCCACCTGCCTGAGGGTATTATCCAGCAGTATTTGAGATGCCATGGTTTATCCTACATGGTCTTCAGCTACTGTTTCATCTACCAGCCTTGCACAAGCGTCTCTGACAAACATGGTGGTCTGGGCTGAATCCCACTCACATGAGTGGGTTGGAAGGTCTGTGTTAAGGTCACAGATCCTACTACAGGATGAAGTATGAGTCACTAGTGATATAGCCAAGAAGTCTATCTTCAGGTAACTGGAGATGCACGCAGGTGTTCCTCATGCTTTGATGAATATTTTTATCATGGTCCAATTAGAACCATCACTTCTCTTCAATATCAGGTGTCCACCAAAGACAACAGAGTCCACAGCCACGCTTTTAAGGTTAAAGGATTTGGTTCCAGAGTATGAGGAGCAGAGTCTTGACCTTCCTCTAGACTCCAGACCAGACGAATACTCTGAAATACATAATTACTCCAAGATGCAGATCTCTATCCTAGCGCAGTAAGAACCCTGTGTGACTGTCAGCTGTTTATGGTCCCAGACTTCTAATAGGATCAGACACTGGGTGAATGGACTACAGATCACTACATCTGAGATCCTTGTAAAGTGTTCCTCCATTGATACAAAGGAAAAACAAGGGTATTTATGGCATATTCCCTTTCATCATAAGCATCTAAAATAGATTAGCTTAAGACATCAGTAAACCACCAAACAGGCACAGGGGAATAATTAGCTGTTGAGGACTTGATTGCCTGCATTGAAAACTCCATGCACACAAGAAGGATTGAACTAGGACCATTGAAAAGATCCAGGTATGGATACCTTATTGATTTTTCAGCTATTTCCTGGGGATTGAGTCAAGTTGGCTAATGAGGACCTTCTCCATAATATACTGCAATTCCTTGCTTCAGTGTGGAAGTCTGCGGGTGGTATATGTGCTAAATATTTACATATCAGTATATGTGCAGGTTTTGTCAAGCAGGGTTAACCCAAGTGAGAGATCATCTTTGTCTCTGGCCCTGGAGGACTAGCTGGTACTCCTAGGTGTAAACCAGCAGGGTGATCTGTGCCTTGGAGCTTACATTTAGCAGTAAGTGTTCACATATGGAAGGGCTTGTGTAGGTCTCTGCAGATTGTGTCCCATATTTAAATATTTTTTCTTATTTTATTTTAATATTTTTTAATGAGGAATTTCTGCCCATGTCCTCGATAGGGAAAAACCTCAGACAAAAATTTAAAAATCTTTAAAGGGAGATAAACCAGCCTAGTAATATACCCTGAATCTTTGAAAGTTGTTGCTGGGAAAGAAGAACATAGCCAAAAGTTATCTGCTGGGTTTTATCCTTATGAAAAATTGGAGGGAGCTTTAGTCTTCTTAGTAATCTATCAGCCTGATATGGTGCATCTTAGGGGTTTGTAACCAGCCTGTACCTAGGTACTCTGGGCTTTCATCCATCTCTTCATTTTTTAAGAAAGTGAAAATTATATACACAGTTCAGAGGAATTCAGCAGAATCATTATCACTGTTTTCAGAGACACTATTAAGAAAACTCAATCATACAGCATTTTCTTGTGCTTGTGTGGGTGTGTTTATATGCCAGCCTTGCTCTGGTAACACCTCCTTGATCAGACAACTCAGGTCATCCTGTAGTACTCCAGGTAACTTCTGAATTCCATCCAAATCATCCTAAATCCATTATTTCTCATACTTCTAGGTACTATAATGATGAATAACAGAGCTGTGTCCTATTTCATGTCACGAGATATGGAATTACACTAGGCAGGAAATATGCATTACGGGAAAGCAACAAAAGGCAATTTGTATTTTTCCAGCTTGAACTCCAGTTTTATCCCTGTGTTTACCATGTACTGGTCTCCTCCTGGCACAAGATTCAATGGATTGATAATACACTGCAGGTAAACACAGTAATACTGTATGTATTTCAGGAATGAATTTGATACTAGGTCATAAATTTGCTAGGAAATCACCCAACAAGGCTACTACTATCTTTAGACAGCTTTGCTGCTGTTTCAAGCATATTTTGAACGAGACGCTTTAGAATAATAATAATACTACATGTTAAAAAAATAATAGAAGGGAAGAAAAAACAAAGAAAAAAGGAGAAAAAAAAAGACAATAAAACCAGCAAAGCGCAGACACATAACAGACAGGCAGACACTAAGCAGCAGAGCTACATTGGGAGACTGTCCTACAGCTACTACCTCAGATCTAGGCCCTTTTGCCAAGGAGTTTTTCAGCTTTCCTCCTTTTGAACTCTGCAATTTCTTCCGGGAGTAACCCATGAGCTCTATACCTGCAGTGAACAGGCAGGCCATTAGAGAAAGAACCAGTTCAGTTTCATCTGTAATAAAGAACAGACTGTAATGTAGACCAAGTGAAAGGTGTCTTCTGGTGAGGAAAAGGAAAACAAATATTGGTCCTGGTTCTGGTTTTATTTATTCCCTTCTTGTATCACTTCAGCTTGGCTTACTGCAAAGGATGTGGTCAGCTAATTAAATTTTAAGTGTCTGGAGGGCTCTTGGCACTCTTAGACACTTCTATCAGGACAAGATGAATGACTTTGTTGACTGAGGAGCACAAACTATGTGTCTATCATGGCTGTTTTCAGAATCTACTAGACAAGATGAATCCTGGGAGAATGACTCCATTATTCCACTGATCCTTCCCCTCATTTATTAAAGGAAAGAACAGTACAAAACTGCTGTAAAGACCTTGCCTTTGGTTAATTCAGTTTCTGCCTCAGTGCCTTTTGGTCTTCCAGGAATGTTCCTTTCAGAAGCTCTAAGCTCTCAAAACTATGGGCACATTTCATAATGGAAATCCTATTTAACTGACCCTAGAGATAGTCAGCTGTCTCTGAAAGCTTGGCACAAATTTAACAGCCTTTCCTGAGGGAGCTCAGAGTCGAGTTGCATCTCTTTTGCCAAGTCTGTTCTACAAATGGAAACCTCTAGCCAAGTTGTCCTTCCATGCAGTACCTAAATCCTCAGCTCTGGGAACGTATTTCTTCTTTTTAGAAATACTAATCCCTGTTTATAAACTTCTTTATGAGCACTGTATAATTCAGGGCTTGGCCCCAAGGACAGGGAAAACAGGAGGATATAATCCTGATGGGCTCAGTGAGGGATGACTTCTGGGAATCCACAACTCAAGTGGGATTTAGCTCTCTGCCATTTGTCTCTCTGCAACAGAAATGTTTCCATCTGAGCCAAATATCTTGTGTTCTCTTATGAGCTGGTGGAGGGAAGCTGACACTATTGGACCATGGCAGGGGTTTATCCCAAAGTACATATCCTTTGTGGGGCAGAAGATCTGCACTTAAAAATGTCTGCTTCTCTGCACTGACTCTTAAAAAGACATGCAAAATGACCAGATCAGAAGGTGGTAAATAACACTGAGAGATTAAATCCTTCCTGTTGGAGGAAGAAGAGGAATCTTTGTCCCCAGACACTTTATGCAAGCAGTAGCAAAATTCAGCCACACATGGGTAAATGTGAGGGGTTTGTTCTTTGAATCCACCTGGCAGAACTTCACCCACAGAGGAGTTGAGGACGTTGCTGCCTGTGTCTGCACAATGGTGCGGCAAGTTGTAACCCACAGAAAGTGAAGCCCTGACCAGGGTATTTAGGGATCAAGCACAGTATTAGATTGCCTCAAGTCCCCCTCCAAACACTGCTCACACAAGTATAAAATAACTGTGATAATGACCTGACTTTCATCCACGGCACAATAAAAAAAAGAAGGATCCAGTGCAAACAGGACTTGCACATCTCCTGAACTCACTAATATCTGAGCAACCTGAGAGGTATGGTTCTGCATCCTCCATTCCAACCTCTAGCAAAAACCATCTTTTTGAAGACAGTTGTTATTTCTCCAAGGTCCTCTCTTCCCACCACTTTCTTTCCAAAGTCAGCAGAAGAAAATGTGTAAAGTCCTGATTTTGCTTCCTTTCTGAACACTTCAAGTAGGGTTTCTTGCTATCAGCACCAATTATCTAATATTTTAGTCAATTCTTCCAGAAGCCTCAGCTTTCTCATAGAGAGCTTGTTTAAAAATAAAGGCTGAAGCCACAATATCACAAGTCAGAGTCTTGTTCAAAATTCAAAGGGAAGTAAGTCACCAGCTTTCATTCCCTTTCTCCCTTCAGTCAGATTTCAGAGAAGAATTCTTTTTTTTCTCACGGTCATTATGCCACAGCTATGATGAAAACATTCCTTTTTCTTCATTTTGCTGTTGTGTTAGGGGCTGAGAAACAATTTGAAAAGAAGGGTTGTACTGTGAAGCAAAAAGCCTCTGTCCTAACGCTGGGTGACCAAGCCTACGAGTCTGAGCCAGAAGATGTTTTGATTTCCACAAATAGATCTTGTTATATGTTATATAAAGTTTACTTAGGAAATATTTTGATGTTGTTTTATAAGTCCAGTTATGAAGGACAACAAAAGTTTTTCACTGCTGTTTGCTTCACAAGCTCGCTTTTTTTTTTTTCTGATTTAAAAGTACACCAGGTGAAAGACTTCAAATAGGAGCCTGAGTGGAAATTCTTTCACTTTTCTCCCCAGAAAGACACATCAGCAGCAGCAGCAACAGCAACAACAGCAGAGACTCTCTACCAATCATCTCTCATCCTACCATGGTGCCTCAACACAGACAAAGCATGCCAACCTTGTATTGGGTAGAAGAAGAAGCCATGTCTTCCTAATCGGTATCTTCTTCCTGACTCATAAAAAGGTATTTCTCACTTGATGTCGAGACATGGACTCTTTGAGCACCCTTCACTGTTTTTTACCCATTTATCTTCAACCAGGAATCTCAGTGCTTCCTCCAGGGTTGATCCTCATGTATGTGAGGATAAGATAACCCCCCAAATTCTCTCCTATCCCTGGCTGCATCTTCAGTTCTCAGTGATGTCTTGTGTCAGGCTGCACTTATCACTGTGAATGGTGGTGGGCTGGGTGACCTATCAGCCATTCTGGATTTAAAACCTACTGCATGATTTCATACAAGGTAAGAAATCTGGGTTTCATTTAAAAATCAAAAAATCTCATATGCTATCTGCCTGGGCACTGAATCCATGGTTAAAAACTCTTGAGAGGATCAACAATCTGTACCTTTCTTTGCTGAATTGTCTTCATTTTTCCTCCAATTAACTTTCCATAAATAACTTAAAATAGTGTTAGAAAGGAAAAGTTTCTGGAAACTACCTGCTGGGATAGAGGACTTCTGATGCTTTTGAGCACTGTATTCAGTACCAGAGCAAAGGGTTTCTGAAGCAGGATGGTAAAGCTCAAAAATTCAGAAAGCCAAGAATGCCACTCACCTCCTTGGAATGGCAATTTAACAAGATTCTGGCTTTTAGTTTTGTTTTGGCTTGCTTGCTTTTTGTTGTTTTGGTTTGTTTTTGGTTTTTTTCCCTTCTGAATTTCATTAGCCATTGATATTTTCCTAGAGTTAGATATTTTTTCAGTACTTTCCAAAATGCATTTGTGATTTAGTCCAGGTCAGTCTTATATCTGCTAGTTTTGCATAACCTCATGGCTTTTCTGATCTTTTGGACAAGAGGAGTGCTCCACCAGTGCTGACAAGGTTCTGCCTGTCCCAGAGCATCGCAGGATGGCAACTTCAAACATCCCACTTTTATATACTTGTAATTTTGTGCTTTTTCCATGTCTGCTCTTCATCTCCCCGATTAGTCTTCTGGTATATCCTCAGAGAAATGTCACAGCCTTCCTTTAAACCTATCTGACTGAAATCTCTAAAAAGCATCTATCTACAGGTAGGCTGTTACTCGACTACTTAGCCAGATTGCTTTTGCTACCTCCAAATTTTGTTACACCTTCTCTTTGTGTAATCTGCCATTATTTCCTGTGGCAGTATCAAGCATAGGTGTAGAAATTTGCCTTGAAGCAAGGGAAGTTCTAGAGAGCCAATAGAACTACCTGCCCTGTTTTATGTCATGCAAAGTTAACCTAAAGCTCCCATGAAAAGCAGGCAAAACTGAGATTTGACCAGACTAAGAAAGAAGGACTTATCATTCAAAAAGGAACTTTAAAAACTTCCATCCCTAGGATCTGACCCTTAAATCCATGGCCAACAGTTTTGCAATTCCATAGTAAGGACATAAGTCTAAAGACAATTTACTAACTTTCACTTAATAGGAAACACCTCTCAGCATGACCACAACAACTGCCACCTGTAGATGTGTAGGCCACCTAAGTCCCTAAATAAAGTGCGAGATAAAATCAAGTGCTCATAGACTTCACGGTAAGGAAATACCTATGTAGATGAGTTGCCTTAGGACAGGGAGAAAAGATGAGTAGATGAGGAATTTATTCCGTATTTCCTTCTTCAGCTCAAAAGCCTAGAAATCAGGAAATCTCTGTGGCAGTATATGAGGCCATGACTTGAAACCACCATATTTGCAAACAAGAGAGAAACAACTTCATTTTTGTGCCAAATACTGAGCCATCAAGATAAGGCTGGAAAAGCAGGACATAATGTCCAGCACCTATCCGATAACAGCACAGCCGATGCATGAGGCACTTCTCCAAATATTTGCTTTGCTTGAACAAAAGCAAATATTTCTGTCATTTGACATTTGATTTCTATGGAGTATAACTTGCATTATGACCCTTCACTAGGACAAACCCTGTTCTGTATAACTTTACTATTTCGTCTGATCACTGTAGCATTTATTCAACTGCTGCATGATGATCTATGGGGACAGAGATATATTCAGAAACAGGTCAGCCCTACATAAATCTGACTTTGGCTAACATGACCAGAGGACAGGATTTTAGAGAATGATGGAAAGAACCTCAACAGTTAACAGAGGCTTAAATCATGACTTTTAAATAGTAAAACCAGAATGAAAAGAATCTACTCTCAAAGTAGAAGTCCTGATGCTTCCTTGGTTGCATGGTCAGCCAGCCCATCTTGCTAATATGGTGAAATTCCTCCAAGTTTCATATTTCCCATGAATAATGCATCATCAGTAGCAACACACATTACTCAACAGATCATTTCCATCAAGCATTAATAGTAAAATGCCTTCAAGCCTAAAAAATATTGTCTCAAAATTATCTTCCAGTAAACATCTATTTCCCACCTTGACTGACACCTAAAGAACTTCAAAATTATGTCCCCAAATCCTGTAAGTTCCACCCTACTCCAAGAGAGCTTGGGATGGCTCTGAGCACATGGACTGCCCTGTATGCAACTGACCAAATAGTTGACTATTATCTGCAGAGGGAGATTAAAAAAAAGCCTTCATTTTACTAAGAGGAAATGAGGCAATACTTAGAACAAAACTGATCAGAAGTCAGAGCCACATTAAAACAGACCTAGTTTACTCTCAGACATCTGTCTCTGAGGTAGTCACTGTAGGACCTCTTTACAGTCAACAAAACAGGCACCTTGCTAGGGCAATTCATCTTCTAATACAGAAGCGTGTTAGAAGTCCAAGTGGGCCAATCAAATCAGACCTTATAGCTTGTATTTCTCTTTATTGACTACAAAGGGAGTCAAGGCTGACTGCTTTTAATGTGGGTGACTGCACTGTTCTTGCCAAACAAATCTGACTCCTGGTTTTTGTGTTCTGACTGCAACATCCTTTCTAGGCATACAGCAGGAAACAGCTGAACAGGGAGTACTCTGTTTGCAAAGTCAGGCATTGCAAAACTAGAAAATGACTTAATGAATTTTGAGTGATCAATCTTTGCTCACCATTACCTGTGTGGAGGCAACATCATTAAGTGTTCAGTTACCTAAGGGTGCCATAATTTATACCACAAAGTCTTATTTTTCTGTTAGAATGAAAGGGAAAAGGTATGTTTAGATGTTGAGTGAGGTTGGTGTTTTCTGCAGGAATGTTGATGGAGGGAGAGAAGAATCTGAGTGTCACCCATACGTTGATGACAACAGGGACCTGAAAGTGTCCCTAGCTGTGCATCTCCCATATGCATACAGATTAGGAAGGAGATTAAGGAAGGAACTCCCTGGTGTTCAATGTCCAGTGAAGTATAAGGGAGAAGCAGCAAGTTTCCATGTCACTTCTTGGGAACTGTGATTAAGGAGACGAGTTGAAGAAACCTTATGACTTCTCAGTCCCAGTACTTTGTCTGAACATGTAAGTCACCTAAGGAAAATGATGTGGACTTTGCAAACAGATAACATGAAAAGACAGCTTGTGAACTCTAAGAAGGACCTTTCCATGAATGTATTGAAAAGTGATGAAGTCACACTTACCCTGGCCTTATTTCAGGAGGTTTAGGTAAGGGCTTCAGAAAGCCTTTTTTCCCAACCAGCCAGTACGTGTCTTCTACTCCTTTACCCTAAAACAAAACAAAAAATCCAGATCAAGAGCTGCTCTCTGATTGCCCTCTGCTCAGTACTTAATTTCCTCACTGGACTTCTCTGACTTCATATATATCCAGAAACAGACCATGGCTGGAAATCTTGGGCTGTCCTTCAGAATGACACATTAAATTTCATTACCCTAAAAGAGGATATACATTATCCTTGTTCAAAGTGTCATTTACAAATTACCCCCATTGACCTGGGCCATGGAAACTACACAGCTTGACAGAAATAGGAAACTATAGGATCTCTAATCATCTTATTTGGCAGCACTAGCATTATTAATTGAGACATTTTACAGCTCTTTCTGGATTGAGTATGAGAATAATAACTTCCTCTCCCACCACTAATGATTTAGTTTTTAAGGTGTGATACATCTGGTGAACTGTAGGTGTCTGTATGAGAGTCAATCACCCTTGACTGAAGAAGTGGAGGAAAACAGACATTCATCTTCACATAGACTGGATGCTGAAAGTACATCAGGTTAATGATTTTCTAAAGTGTCAATTTATCTCCACTAACTATGTAAAGGTTTCTTTTCATTGACTAAACCTGTAATAATTACCTCTGATCTCCACTTACAGATATACAAACTTGGATGAGATGATTCCACTTGGATGAGATGATTCCACTTGTCATGAAATATTGTTGAAGGACCTTTAATTCTAGGTGCTTAAGGCAAGCAAAGTTCCTAGTTCTGTGTATTAACTATCTAAGGGGAGAAATGATGGTTGAATTATTTAGTACTGTCTTGTGTTTACGTTGTGAAAAGTAGCAGCTTCTGTTAAGGGTGGACTAAATAGAGTACTGTATAAATACTTATTTACGCCACATACAGCTGATCACTTGATCCCACAATCCTTCAATAACCACCTAATGTACTGAAATATCTGGAAGGGACAATTTGTGAAGGATTCAGCAGAAGAGTGGTGGATGAAAGCCAAACAAGAGCTTAATACGAGAATTCCTTAAGCAAGTAGACTCTTCTGTGGAGAGTTTCACACAGCCCTGGCCCTTCTTACCCTCAGTTCTGTTTTTCCCCTAGGTATGATTTCATAGCCTTCATTCAAACTCTGAAGCGTATCCACTGTGCTTTGGCTGACATGAATTCTGTAAGCTGGGAACAGAAAGCAAAACAGCTGGATCACTATACCGCAAACACACTGAAAATTCCCCACTGCTTCATACTGCCAAGGAAAAGTGCTCCAAAGCGTGCAGGTGTGTAGCTGGTGCAGCTGTGTGGTGCTCCTCTACGTAGAGTTTAATGCTGATTGATGGATCCTTCAAGGCAGGGCTGTAACAAGCACAGGGGCAGAGAAGATCCCCACTGGGGGCTTCCTGGAGATGGATACCAAACACACTCGGTGTAGAAGTCCAACTCAATAAAGACAGGAAGTGGTTTTCCAGTAACATTGTCAGCTGGATTGCTTTCACCTATTGCCACAGTATAACTAGGGAATGGGAAAGAAAACAAAAATAACAAACTGTCCTGCTCCAGACACCCAACACAATTTGTAAATTGGGATGAAGAGTAGAGAGATGGAGTTTGCAAGGGAACATAAAGAAAATGTATCTGTACCACTAGATCTGTCTGGTTTTTCAGTAATTGATCCCACCCAGAGCTACCATTAAGCCTGTGAACAATAAGGGCAAAGGTGGAGAACTTTATTGAATTCCCATCTGCCCCAGTTTGTTTCACAGCCCTTGCTGGAACTCCCTGAAATTTGTTATTGCTATGCTGGTGTGAACAAGCCAGGCAATGTTTTTAAAACATTTTCCCCAGGAGGACTTTTCTTTGTTGTTTTTGTTGAGGTTTCATTTCAATTGTGTCAATAACATTCCCTTTCCCCTGGAAGGATGGGAGAAGAGCCAATTAATTTCTTTTTTTCCCCATAATAATCAGAAAGAAGAACATCAGTTAGAGTACGGAAAGGAAGACCACATAGTTATGAGTTACATTTCCTAAGAGACTAATGTACAATTTTCCTATTGTTATTTATCTATATACATTTCTACTAATGTATAACAATGCTCTTGCACCTGCAGTGCTGTCCTGTCTCCAGTCTCAGAGGGACTTTATATGACCAAGATTGATGTTGATTTTGGTTGATGGCTTTCAAATTAGAGGACTGTAGCTGGAAGGCAGGGTCTTAAAGGCTGACCTACAGTGGCAAAGCTGGTGCCCTGCCCTTAAGGCTGCTTTGAATTTTGTCATTTGACTTGCCGCTTTCTTCTGTTACAGTGTTTATAATTATAGATGTGCATTTCTTCACTTCTCTTGAGAAGGTAGTTCAACCATCCACCCCAGGGACTGTCCAAAATACTCACGCAGGCCCGTGGACTCCATCCGTGATGCCGTGTTCACCGTGTCTCCAAAGAGGCAGTACCGTGGCATGGTTAGCCCCACCACACCTGCCACGCAAGGCCCTGAAAAACACATCATCTGTGTAACCCAGATGGTGCTGCACAAATCTTGGGGTTCACTGACAAACAAATCTCATCCTCCCCTCACCCTCATTGGCCTTGGTGCTTGCTATAAGCAATCAAAAATTAAGCATTGCTCTGGATTGCACACTGGTTTTTTATGCCTGAGAAAGGTCATGTGAGGTGGGATTTCAGTTCACCATCATCTGGGTTTGTTCAGAGTTCATGAATATTCAAGGACTCTCATAATCTCATTTTAAAAAGAGCTTTTTCCATGTGAGAAAACCAAAGTTCAGATCCTGTGATATGCCTGTATCCCACTGAAACAGGATTAAAAATCAGCCTTGGAAGTCCAGAGGTATTGGCAGCATTCTGGACCACCATGTCCCCTCCTTGGAAAGAAAGGCATCATTAGCTTGTCTGTCTAGCCAAAACCTCTTTTTTTCCTCTATCTCATTCTTTATACAAGATCCACTCACTTTCAAAGTAGCTTCCAAAGAATCGGTGCCAAGTTCTCAGTGAGAGGTACGTGCGCAAGATTCACATGAACGTGCACACACTGAGAGATAAAATATGTGACAGGCAGATAGCACAGACCATTGTCATCTGGGGCACTTGGCTTCGCTAATGTTTAGACTGCACTCTGAAAGATGAGATGCTACATTTCATCAACTACAATATAAAATATCAGGCCTGCAAAATAAATGCGAAAACAAACAAACAAAAAAACCAACCAACCCAAAAAAACAATGTAAGGAGATGTGGGATTTCCTGCAGAGAAAAGACAGGACTCCCTGTATTTTCCATCAGATGCATTTATGAGATACGTTTTTGCCTTTTCAAACTCATGATCCTTCTGAATTAAGATTTAGTATAACTGATATCTAGGAAATCTTTTGCCTTGTAAGATTACAATAGATGTGAACATCGTACATCATCAACAGTACCTGAAGTGATGCTACAGATACGGTTTTTCATAATATAAAAGGCTGTAGGTTAAAATGTTATTTGTAGAACAGTAATAATAATAATAATAATTATAGCCTAATTTAGAAGTCTTCAGTTATTTGTTTTAGCACAATGTAATTTTACTGTGATTTTAACTTTATTTACAAAAATTGGTTCTTCATACACTTTTCAGATACATCTCCAGGGCAATGAAACTGCATAGCTGAAAGCTATGGGGAACTTTGCAAGAACCTCTCTTGCTGTGACCTCTGAAAAGTTGTTGCTGCACAAAGACCAGATTTTAATGTACCTTATGAGGATGCAAACTGAGAGGCGAAACAGATTTTAACTCTTGCCTGATGAAGCATAGCTTGATTAAAGGATAAAAAAAAAGACAGAGGAAGAATAGTTCATACCAAAAATGTTACAAGGGCTTAAACAGCATGTCTGGATCGAACACAGCATTCAGAGACTGATGGAGATGATAAAAAGCCGATTTAAGCTTGTTTTTTTTCAACTGTTAGTGAACCTTGGACAAGACACTTCTCAAAATTTCTTCCAATATAATTCCCATCATTATCAGTACTCTCTACTTTGTTTTAAACTTTTCAGGAGAGCATCTATATCCACCACAGGAAGTTTTTTTGATGTTTTAGCCTACAGGTACTTCTATAGCACAACTGTAAAGGTACTGTTGATAGTTCTGGGCCAAGGACCTAATGCTTATCCAACTGGTCTTTAATGTGTGGATGCTAATGTGGCATATACATAAAAAAAGATCTTTTGTAGACTTTTTAATTCATGCTTCAATAAGAGCCTTTCCTGAGAATCATTGTCTCACAAAGCATCACCTGTCTTCTTGTGATGACATGATAGCAGCAAAAAGGGCCAAAGCTCCTTCTGTAAGAGGTGTTGCAAGAACACAAAAAGATGGTTCCTGTCAAAAAACAAGCCTCACTGAAGAGGATTTGTTTTCAATTTAAGAAGCACAAATAATGGAAGCTAAGCTTTTGCTGTAGTCAGTGGAGACAAGTCAATATGGTCAACCCAGCTGTGAGAGTCTTTCTGCTCCTGCACATGAACAGCTCTCCAGGGCTCACTTATGTGTCATCAAAATTAGTGCAGGCTACCTAAAAACCCTGGAAACACCTCCATGTGAGTGCCTAAATTAAGGTTTTCCGCTAAGTCAGTGCAATCATCTAGCCATTTCTGCAAAGCTTACAACCTAGGACAGCCAAGATTTTTAGGGCGAGGTACTATCTTTCCACAGTACTGCTTTTAAGACTGTCCTTTTGCAGGAAATTCCTAGTTCCAAACCAACCCTACAACATAAGCATTCCCAAAAGACTTCTCAGTGTTTAAAGTATCTAAAAATTAATTCCCTTGCTGCCTTCAATTCCTGTTTGTGTTGTCCTTTGTCTAGACAGCTTCAGCAAAAGGCTAGCAAAAACTTCCAGCAGTAAATCTTCCACAGTAACAAGTTTCAGAGGAAACCAGACACCTTGTAATGAGTACAGTATGGCTTAGTTGTTTAATTACACAAGTTCACAGGTTTGCTTTGAAATTATTCTTTGCCAGGGCTTATAAGGGTCAGTTAATGAGAGGTTCTGGCTAAAACTGCAACAACCATGAGTGATGTTGCAGAGTTTACTAATCTACATTAAAGTACAGGGCTGACTGCCAGAGAGCCTGACTGATAAACAAATCTTCCTCAGCCTCAGTGGAAAAGCTTGTCCTCTCATCACCACTCTCCCTGACTGTCCAGCTCCAGCTCAGACATGGATGGAATGGAAACAGCTGAGTCAGCTGAGTTATCCTGGGCATGCAGTGAAGTCAAGAGAGGAGAGCCAAGATTCCAGGACGCATATAAAGAAGGGCAGAAACTGCAGACGAAACACTGGCCTTCTTGTTCTCTTTGCCTTACCCATGCATTGCCACAAGCGGACCACTGACATGGGCCAGCAGAAGTTCCCAGAGGAGCAGCTCTCCATTGGGATTGAAAGGACATGGGCAGCCCATGCCTAAGTGGCATTTATTGCTTTTTCAGAGAGGTGATCATGAGCTCTTCTTGGCACCAGTTTCCAGAGAGCAGTTGAACTGCATGACTGGGGGTCACACACATTGTCCTGGGTTACACAAAAATTCTGCTATCGATCTCTTCTTTTCTCTTTTCCACAAATATACCTACTAATTTAGACTGTGGGGAGAGACTTAAGATAAGGGTGGTAGCCTCTTATCCAAGGGGAAGAATGTATCCCTAATCCTAATCCAAGTGTGTAAAGACTGTAATGCTGATGGCTCAGGCAATCCAGGTGTTGAGGGCATACACACCCACCACCTCAGGCTACAAGCTGGGTGTTGTTTCTTTGTTCTTACACAAATGACTCATTTATGATAACTCCCCTCGGGGAGAAATCAGGACAATTCACACACATGGCCTGAAGATATTTATCTCTGCTGATGGTCATAATGGATCCACCTGTGCTGATATAACAGGCAGCCCTAACATCTTAGAAGGTGTCAAAGACTCTTGAAGTGTCCCATGATCCAGTTCTAATCATCCAGTGAAGAACTCCTCATCCCAGGAGAGGTACTAGAGGATCTCCTACCTACCTTGAGCCCAGTAAAAGACCACACTTGTACTTTATTTTGGAGATCAAGAGTCTCCTTCCCGCACTTCACAAGACTTCTACCACCTGGTGCTTCTACCATCACCTCAGTGCATCAGGACTACAACCACCATTGGAGCTGCAGTGACCAGGTCCCACCACCGGATCTGGCGGGTGTCTTGTGGGTCCTTTGCCTGGGGGTCCTCAGCCCTGCTCTGACTGCCTGTGCCATCACTCCAGCCTCACTCTAGCATTGACCCTCCAAACCACTCCTGACAGGTTTTAACAGCTCAAGGGAGACTGGCCGCTGTCTTGTTTTGGTCCAGTGGGCAGGAGCTTGGGAATTTTCTAGTTAGCTTAACCCAGTTTTATCAGTATTGTTGTTTAGCATTCTTCTTGGTAAAGGGTTATTTTTTTCCCACTTACATCTAGGTGTATTTGATCTCTTTCTCTCTATATTGGAGAGAACCAGAGGTACTGAATCAAAGAAAGGAGACTTCCATCTGAGATCTCCACCCCTTCAAATTGTGTCAAACCGAGACACCTATTCTCCATCCTTTCCAGTACAGTGAAAGTGTCAGCCAAGTTCTCCTCTCCCCCAAGAACTTCCTCAATGCTTTCATGATGCTGATGATTCCCTTTTCATACCTCTTTTCTCAGGAGAAATGGGGTCTAGGGTTAATCAAACTCTGCTGTCAGCTCAGCAGCTCAGACAGCTGGTTTGCTTTGGAACACGGATTTGTGGCTGCTCCCATGACAGTACAATGCTGCCAGATCTGTGCAAAACTAGATCTGACTTCTACTTCTTTAGAAAGAAAATAACAAGTCCTCCCCCTCTTTCTCTCACACCCAATAAAACAATTCTTAGCAACAACTCTGCTTTCAAGGTACCCAGAGTTCATATAAACAAGGAAAAATATAACCACCCCCTGTTCACATCACCTAGGGATAGATTTTTTGGCAGACTGCATGGGAGACCCGTTGCAGAACTGCTGTTAACAGTCAGTAGCACATGTTGCACACCAAATTCCCCTCCTTCCATGTCAAAAATGTGCTGCTTGTGCTCCAGAAACTCCTGCTCTGGGCAAGACATGCTGGGGCCATAGTCTTATCTCATTTCTGACAGACGATAAAACACACAGTCCTCCTGCAATTATTCCTTTAACAATTTTGACTTCTGTGAAAGGCCAGATATGGTTCCCAGACTTCAAAGAAAACAGTAGCGAGGTGAGTTTTAAGAGATAACCCCAAAGAAAGATCTTTCAAGATCTAGGAGATACGAAATATTGATTTTAACTCTGCTCAAGTCACAGGTCTGTTTTTGGGATGTTCTGGGTGATATACTCCCTTTCCTCTGCTTCTGTCTCCCAACATGTACAACAGGAACCAGGATAACAACATCTGTAAAATGCTTTAATGCCAAACCTGCAAAAATACGGACATTATCAGGTAGCTAGGAGGATTAATCTTCCTGTAATACTGGGTGAAACTCCTGGGCAGTCTTTTTTATTGCTTGGCTTCCCACAGCACCTGATACTTTAGAGGAAGAGGCAAGAAGTCGGGTGACAAACAGCTGGGAAAAATCTATTAATGGATTACTACAAAGTTTATAAAATCACAAAGGTTCATATATCTTGAAAAAATATTGACTCCATGATAATAGCAGATGTATTTTCCTGCATTTAAAATCATACTTTTGCCTATATAACTGCAGTCCTATTTGTTGGGGTTTTTTTATTTTGGAGTTTAATTATATTTTGTATATATATAAAATAAACAAACTTCCTCTTTAAACAAGACACTTTTCTGTTAATTGAATAGATTATGACTTCTACATTGGAGATAATTTGGTTTTTTTATAACAAATTTTTCTTAAGAGCTGTATCACATTTTTCTTCCAGTACACCCTACCTCTAATAAATGTCTCCAATCTTTTTATTCTCTCACTTTATATGCCAGTTTTTCTGTGCTTTTTCATTTCAGAAGAGTTACAAAGACATAATTGGATGTCTTCCTATCCCACTGCTGAATCAAAGAGTTATCCTTACAATGGAACCCTTGTGACTAAGATGTCTAATGTAGTTACTGACTGGGACAGAATACACAATCTCTCCCTGAAATGATACTAAACCGTTTTCCTTCCACAAATTGTCTTTGGGTTTTGTATTTCCATTTTAATGCTCTCATTGATATGGAAGATTTGAAAAAGCCTTGTAATGGTGTTCTTTGGGGGGCCAGGTATGAAGAAAGCATTCAGAGTTGGAAATACAATTAAGAAGAAGTTCTTTGATGTTCAGGTGCAGGTGGGTGCTGCTGCCTACCTGTGTGCAGCCCAATTCGTATCCTGAGTGGAATGTCTGGCATGTGTCTCATCTTGAATGTTCCTACTGAGCTGAGAATGTCCAAAGACATGTTGGCTATCTCAGCTGCATGCTTGTTTCCATTCCGTTTTGGGAGCCCAGAAGCAACCATGTAGGCATCACCAATTGTCTCCACCTAGCAAATACCATTACATTAAACAAAAAACCGAACAAATAAATAAATTGGAAAAGATGGAAAGGAGACAGAGAATAAAATTACACCTCACCTTGTAAACATCATGATTTCCAAGAACAGCATCAAACAGTGTGTAAAGGTCATTCAGAAGGTCAACTACTTCAATGGGCTCACTGAGGGCTGAAATGGATGTGAAGCCCACAATGTCACTGAAGTAGATAGTCACCTGGTCAAAATACTCTGGTTCCACAGTGCCGCCAGTCTTGAGGGCTTCTGCCACTGATCTGAAATAACAACATCAGCAAAGATGTCAGAAAACAAACCCTTTTCTACTGCATGGCCAGGAGCTCAGAGTCTTTTGCCTTATTTGTTCAGAAGATCTTTCACTAAATAAAAAGTTCTATATGGCTGTAACCTGCATGGATTAAAGTTTCTTATTTTGACTGGAAGGCACTTGCCAAAATTGGGGGTCAGCTGTACATTGTTGCTCACTTCTGGAAAGTTTTAACCAGTCTAGATATGGGCTGTTTGGTTTAGGGTTTTTTGATTTGGTTTGGGCTACTTTTATACCACCTGAAGTATCAGTACTTACGGGGGAAGCATTTGTGACAGTAATTTTTCTGTCTTCTGTTTTTCAATCTCTAGCTCTTCAGTCCGCTCCCTGATTAAATCTTCCAGGTTGCTTGAGTACTGCTCAAGCATCCTGAGCATTGAGTCAATGATATTGGTCTTTTTCCCTTTGTTGATGGTTTTGAACTGAAAAATCAAACTGGAGAGTTATCTGTCCATCTCATTACATCATTGTAGCACTCAAAGTTTGGAAAAGAACAAAAAGCAAACACCTGCTGCTCTATTCACCAACCTTATGAAATACCTCCTCAAAGGTTGGACGCCGTTCAGGGGCTTCAGCCCAGCATTGCTTCATCACCTGGAGGCATGTCAGGGGGGCCACCTCAGGGGCTATGTTTGGGCGGCACAGGGGAGGGGGCTTCTTCACTTTCTTTATAATTTCTGTGACAAAGAGAAAGATGGGAAGCACACTGTGAGATGGAGGCTCTTGATAGGGGCAAAGGACATGAACCTTTTCACCTGTCCCTTGCTTGCTTCGTCAGCCATATACTGTTACTCCTCAGAACCCAATGTCTGTGCCAAATGAAGATGGAGCTTTCTGCTTTCCTCTATCATGTGTCTCTTGAAGGATTTAAAAGACATTCATCTGCCTTCTTGTCCCTGGAGAACCAGGTTATGAGCAATAAAGTGGCTGCATGGGGGAAGGATGTGTGACAGATGGATGTGTGAGCCTGCAGGCTTGTATTTAATGAACTTCCCTCTGACTGTCTCCACTAGGATGAGTCTTATAAAACAGCAGAGGTTTATAGCTAAGCCCAGACAGGAAGGATAGCAGCCTCTGACGCTTCATGGTTAACTGGAAACCAGTACGTAGGAGGTTATTGGAATGAAGACAGTAGAAACTATATTAAGGGGGAAAGTTTGGATACAAAAGAGCATCTGGGAAATTATGCCCTATCTAGAAGTGGAATGAGACTAATAAGGAACTGGGCTTGGGCTTTCAAACCCTGAGAAGTCAGTCCCTGAAAAAAGAGACCCATCAAAGTTATTGTATTTTAAAGTTTCATTTTGCGTAGTGCAGAGCAGTCAAATGGATTGAAAACCATTCTGTCTGGCAGGAGCCCTTCATTTCCACAGCTGTTGCTGTGAGTTGCTGAGAGTTTACTTTAAAGCTTTTTGGCTCATCCCATCAGTCTCCACCAAATGAACTAATCAAAGCACCTGGCTGAAATAAATTGAGGGGCAGCCAAAGGGAAATGCCTTCCCCGTATTGTTTCAAAGTTCACACCACAAGTGAAAGCTCTTTGTGGATTAAGATGCAATGAGTAGAGATCCATCATTTTATGAGGCTAGGAAACTGGACTGAACTGCATTCAACATTTGCTGGAGATTCTGCAGGGGGACTAGGTGGGGAACAACAGCTAATTACATCATAGGCTACATCATAAATACAGCTCTGATTTAGAGTGGGATACATCATAATCATCATTGTCATTGCATTGTTGCAGCATCTTCAGGCACACCAAGGTCAGAGCCCCACTTTTTCTGGCACTGAACTGTCAGATGCTCAATGGCCATACCCTACTTTGTGCCTACCCAGCATAAAATGTGTTGAGAACCGGCTGTCACTAAAATCAGCTCAATTTATATTTTTCTCGTTCCCTCCCCATTCAAGTTCTTGTGACTTGACCCAGACTGCAGTGACTTTACTCTTCCCATGCAAGCACAACATGCTTGCACCAATGAGCAGTTCCTAAGGAGTTCATCTCTGCTATTTATGATAGAAGTCACCTTATATATAAGTAAAAGGTTCACAATGTAGTACTTTGACCTCTGTTGAGAGAACCTCATTAAATGAGGAAGAATTAAGGAAAAATAGATGGGTAGATGGACAAAATAATGGTGGCAAGGGGTCCAGCTCAAAAACTTCAAGCCTCATGATGCACAAAAATGTGCTGATGAGTGGGAAGCTAAGGAGTTTCTAAGCTGTGGAAAATTCTGCCATCGGATTTCACCGCATACAGCAATGAAAATTGGAGTTTGGCCAGGGAACTGAAGGTGTTGCAGTGGCCTGACCGAGGCCAGCTGTGAAGCATCTTGAGGGGCACCCAGAGCCCCAACCCTGCTGATAGCAGTGATGAGACACGTACCAAAGCTGTGATCAGAACTACACATTATTACACGTGTTTTGTTGAAAACAAACTTTTGTCACTAAGAAAGGTTATGAGATTGCTACATTATTTCCCTATTAATGTTTTAACCAAGGGACTTGGACAGAACTTTTATGAGTGCTCTGTGCAAAGCCTTAAAAATATACTGTTGTAGTTGCCTACCTTCAGCTGAGAGTTCTGATGTGCAGTATGGTGGACCTCGAGCAACCACTTCTTGTAGGATGATCGCAAAGCTGTAAATGTCCCCTTTGAAGGTGCCTTTTCTGCGCATGTCTGGGTCCCTCAGTAACTCAGGAGCTGTCCACAGCAATTCTAAAAAATTCCAGAGCATCACATTTCTTACACTTGAGCTCAGACTCTTGCAAAGTAAGTGATTAAAGGAATACCTTATTTCAGTCATTTGAGGAAAGGTTGGAAAGTACTTCATTATTTATTGGACCTAATCTTTTACTTCTTGTGATGTGTTAGAAATATTAAAATTCCATCCGAACAAAAAAAAAAAAATCGAATTTTTCAAATTTCACTCTACATTTAAAAAAAAAATGTTCTATACCAACAGTTTTTATCACATAACACCAGCCCTGAACTTCAGCATAAGAAGTCACCTCACCATTACCAAAAGTTTGACATGTTTTTTCATTAAAAATATCCCTGAGACAAAATTTTGGCACTGAAGCTTGGATTTCTTGTTAATGTTGTTGCTTTTTTAAAAAGCAACAATTAATAACATATTTTCTGTAGTACTTCTTAGATTAAACTAGTTTCTGCAAAAGCAGTTTGTGACAAGCTAAAGCACAATCAGCTTTTGTAATCCAATAGTTCCAGTGATGAAATGTACAGTTGTAAAACATATCCAGCCTCATCAAGAAATGAATCCTCAGACTGTGATGCTGTTACCCTGGTAACTGTTCTGAATAATAGGAATAATGAACATTTCAACTACTGCAAATATATTTAACTTCTATAAGGGAGGAGAAGAAAGTCTTCCGTTTGGTAACTGCCCTATCCGAGACACTAGAAACGTGCAGGCATCAAATCTCCTGACAGAAGGATCAAAACACTACCTACTAATTGAAACAGTGCTTCAAGAATAATCTGGGATACCAGAGAAATCCCAAGACAATGGGCAGGTGAAAGAAATCCTGTCAAAGTCTGCAAACCTGGTCCCATGAGATGCTCTTCCTAGGTAGTCGGAATCTCATGTGGCAGCCTTTGGTAATTGGCATGTAGAGGACCTATTCAGAGATACTTGCACCATTTTGTCTTTTAGATGGCTTCTTTTAACAAAAAGAGGCTCTTTGCATGTGCATTAATGTAAAACTCCAAATACAGGGTTGGGTCTAAGGATGTGAAGCCAATTCTATTGATCACAGAAATTCAGTACTGATAAGATTCCAGCGGCAACTAAATCCTTCTCCACTTGCAACAATCTTAAGTTCTGACACTGCTTACAATAAAATCTATTTTCTTTATCATGACACTCTGCTATTCATTTTCAGGAAGCCTGGAAAAAACTTAGCTTATCCTTTCCTATAACAATGGTATACAGGAAACTAGATGTGCAATTGAGCACGTAAATTCTTACGTGGCCACTAGTCTGAAATTGGATTACGGCAAACATCTGTTAAATCAATGGACAAATATTTCCAAAAAGAATATTTCCTCATGGCACCTACCTTCTGGGGATGGCTGAACATAGGGGCATTTCTGTGCTTCTAAGAGCTCGTTATAACCATAGTCAGTGATCTTCAGCACAAACCGGCCATCCACAACACAGTTGCGAGACTTGAGACGTCCATGGGCAAAATCTCGGTGATGCAAATATCTAATTCCCTATGAAACACAGAGAAAACTGAGGCTGTTCCCTAGGATTTATATGATTAATCAGCATTCAGAGACATCAAGCCAAAATGTCACTGCAGATGGCATCAGATACAGCATTGACTTTATGTCAAATGCAGTCATGATCAAACCAATAAACCATGGTAGAGGTTCAGAGATGGATTAGGAACATGAGCTAGGTTGTCTGCACTCTAAAATAATATTGGAAAGGTCTGACAGCTTTAGGAATAGTCAGACACCTCCTTCTGTATCTCTAGGACTCATTGCACTCCTGAATTCTACTTTTTGGGCATGGGTAAGAAAGTGGGCACAAGTCGTACCTGATGCTTAGGTCAAAGGAAGCCACGAAGAACTGGATGTTCTTCCCCAGCTCTCTCAAGGAGCTACAGAATGTGGATCATAGGCTGCAAGAACAGTTCTAGCAGTCTACCCTCTGGTAGCCACCTGTCCCATATTAGCAGTTTACCATTAGGGGATGAAAACACGTGGGACATGATTGGAAGTGTGTGAACACTCTGCTGAAGTGACCATATGTGCAGCCAACCTGTGTCAGGGGATAGACACTGTTTGGTTGTATGGTGAATGCATTTCTGACTTACAAGAAAGGACCTTTGAAAAGTATGAATTTGTCACAAAATTCTTTGTTCTGGGTGAACAGTTGCAGCCTGATGTGTAGTTTTACCATCTTGTCCTGCTGTGTGGCTGTAGTCCTATTACCCCAAAAAGTGCTTCTCTCAGATGGTAAAAAATAAGGATAAGAGGTCTCCACAGACCCTGTGTACCAGTATAATTACATTCACATTGGTTTTCCTGCATTACTATAAAAATCCTAAAGTTCTAGATGAAAGAGCTTAGTCAATATAAAAGGCACATGCAGATCATGCCTCAGCAGGAGCAATGGATTTACTTTAATTAGATCCATCACAAGAGAGGACTTGAACATCCAGTCCAGTTTCATATCTTCGTTTCTCAGCAAGTCCTCCAGGCTTCCTCTGGAGCAGTACTCAGTCACTATGGCAAAGATGCCACAGTCAGAGAAAAAGCCCAGGAACAGATTCACATTTTCATGACGCAGATCTTTCATCTGAAACAAGACAGTAAATCACAGCAAGACTAAGTCAGCCAGACATCTGCACAGCAGCTTCTTGATGTTATTAGGTGTTCTTATCACTTTTGTACTCCCAAACAACCTTCCATACAAGGATGGAGAAACAACCAACCTTTCTGTTGCTTATTTTCAGCTACTAAATGCTCTTTGCAAGCTTTGCTTTCCTTTGTCTATCCTTTAAGACAAGGAAAGCAAGACAGCAAAAGCAAACTGTACAGAAATTTGTTTTCTTTTTAGACAAGTCAGATTGAATCTTTCACTAGGCCAAAATGCCTTTGCAGGGGTACATTGAGTTCAGCAGGTCGCATCTTGCTCTGGGTCTTGTCTGACCTGGAAAGCAATACCATACCTAGAAGATCCAAAGTTATCCATCAATAGTGCCTTTGAAGACATACCCTGCTAAATTTGTTGTATTTATGTGCATAAAAATGCCACTTCTATGTTAGCAATAGCTGTCAAAACCTAATGGCTTTGGATTTGAAAAATGAATATGTTTTCTTGTCATTTAGTAATAATAATAAAATTGAAGACTAAAATTAAACTTCTAAAAGACATCTTAAGTGGAGACATAAAGCAAATACCACAGAAATGCAAAACAGTGTCTGTGTCACACTGTCAACATAACAATACATGAAAATGTCTACCAGTGCCTCACACTGCATAAGGATGAGTTCCTCCCAGGCACTCTGCCTTTACAGGCAAGGTCACTTGGAGGATTCATCGTGCATTTAGCATTGTGCCAGCTTTGAAGTGGCAGGTCCTGGGTGGGGTTTCACAAACTACTGACTCTAACATAAGAATCATTGCTAAGTCAGATGCAGCCATGCAATCTGGTCCATTCTACTAGATTTCACTGAACAGGACTCATTGACAACCACGATGCAGGATTCAATGGATAAACAGGAGACAAAGAGAATAAGAACATGCTGATGCTGCAAAAATCCCCCGAGAAACCTTCCCTCCACATGTCTTCATCCCCTGATCCTACCTTCCTTAAGATGCTGGTGGAGCTTTGCCGCAGGTTGTGAATCGCTCCCATCTGAAATTTTTTCAGCCACACCCAGTCTCCCTGTCCACAATCACAGAATCACAGAATGGGTAAGCATGTAAGAAACTACTGATCGATCATCTTGTCCACCCTCACTATTCAAGCATGGTCATCCTAGAGCACATTGCACAGGATTGTGTCCAGATCGTTCTTGAATATCTCCAGTGAGGGAGACTCCAAAACTTTTCTGGACAAGCTGTTCCAGTGCTCAGTAAACCACAGACTAAAGAAGTTCATCCTCATATTCAAATGGAACTTCTTGTGCAACAGCTTCTGCCCATTTTCTCTTGTCCTATTGCTCAGGACCACCAAGAAGAGCCTGGATCCATCCTCTTGATACCTTCCCTTCAGATATTTGTATAAATTAATGAGGTTCCTCTCTGTCATCTCTTCTCAAACCTAAACAGGCTCAACTCCCTCAGCCTTTCCTTATAAGAGAGATGCTCCAGTCTGCTAATCACAATACAGGTAGGTGAATGATAGAGCAAGGCTATGAGCAACAGCTAGCATTGGGATTTAGGTCTGAATTTCAGATGCTTCACTTTGAAAGTGTTTAGGGATTTTTAATGTTCTTGGCAGTAGATTCTTTCTACACTGCATCTGAATAAGAATATCCACACAAATTCTCAAAAAAGGGATGAGGCAGGACTTTCACCTGGATCAGAACTTCATGTCTGGAAGGTGTGTTATTATATGATAAAAAAAAATGATAAATTGATTAAAAAGGAAGGCAACTCTGGTCAGATCTCTTTTCTGTCATTAATGATAGATCCAGTTTATTTTGCTTCTCTTCAGGTAAAGTTACCATGCTGTTTTTCAAAAAGCTGTACTTTCAGGAAAGAACTGATAGATGGTGTGAATTTTCATGGCTATTGCCTCTGTTTAAGCTACATGCAGTCCTAGTGGCCCAAAGGGAAATTTGAGAGCCTTTATTTGTGCATTTGGATCCTGTCTTGTAAGAAAGTTCCTTCTTAGAGATGTCACCAGCTAAAGACTGTCTTGTAAGAAAGGTTCTTCATGGTGCCTTTAGGTGGTGACTTCTCTAACAGGGGCCAGGCGAACATCAATATGGATGTTGCATATCATCATCCCACATGACTCCAAGTGAGGGTTGGAGTAGAGTACCCTAACCTTTACTTACCTTAAACACTGGCAAGTCCGTGCTTGGGATTAACTTATTTTCATGCTTCTCCGTTCACAGAAGTCATGTTCTGGGACCTACAGTACTGTAGCCCAAGACTTTCTCATTTGAGCAGTTCAGTGAACAGAAGCAGTTTAAGAAGAAAGCTGCACAAGGTCCCTACCTACCTCATACAAAGCCACATTGGATGTTTCATGCGTAGCAACTGTGCTTTTCAGGGAAGAGGAGCGAGTTACAGATTTCAGGCTCCTGCTGTTGACAGCTATGCTCTTTGCATCAGTCAGACTGTCCAAGGTCAGCCTCTGGAAGGCAAGAAAAGCAGGTACAAGACAGCTACCACATTTGGATATAAACCTCCACTCCAGCTCTGTCTTGGACCTCAGATTTCTGAGTAAGGAAATCATAGGATCATTCTCCAGGAGGTCATCAGCTCTGGGTAGGAGCCAGCACAAACTGGGAACACTTCCAAATAGGTTTGAATGCAGACACTTTATTGTAGAGGGTAAGATGATTTATCTGTATGGACATGCACTGTGGTACACCATCCAACCTCAAGAACAAAGAATAAGCCCTGGCAGTTACAATAAACACAATCAAGAGTACTATTTTACATTCTCATAAAAGCTCTGACATCTAATCTGAGACTGAAAAACACTGAGCATATGGGAAATTTTCTGATATGCAGTGGAAAATGACATGGAGAGGTGAATAACCTTCCCAGAGCTTCGTGAGTATGAAAATACCACACAGCAAACCTGTTTTGGAGTATTCCAGTAGATTACTTTCATGACTAGAAGGACTTACCTTTCTGTGTAGCTCTGGGTTGATGAAGATGAGGTCATTCAAAGTCAGTATTATCTTGTTTGGACCCTTGAAAAGCTGATTGTTCAAGATACTCTGCCTGAAAGATTTGGAGGGTCATAGTTACCGTTTCCAGGTAGGTAAGCAGTTTGCACCACCTCTGAATTCCCTGCATCTAGATTCCCTGCAGTGTTAGACCCCACCTGCAGTATTGCATCCAACTCTGGGACTCCAACATAAGAAGGTCATGGACCTGTTGGAGCAGGTCCAGAGAAGACCACAAAGATGATCAGAGGGCTGGAGCACCTCTCCTGTGGCGACAAGCTGAGAGCATTGCTGTTGCTCTGCCTGGAGAAGAGAAGGCTCCAGGAAGAACTTAGAGTCCCTTAGAGCCCCTAAAAGGACTACAAGAGAGCTGGAGAGCAATTTTGGACAAAGGCAAGAAGTGATAGGACAAGGGCGAATGGCTTCAGACTGAAAGAGGGCAGGTTTAGATTAGGTATTAGGAAGAAATTCTTTACTGTGTGGGTGGTGAGGCACTGGCACAGGTTGCCCTGAGAAGCTACGGCAGACCCATCCCTGGAAGTGTTCAAGGCCAGGTTGGATGGGGCTTTGAGCAACCTGGTCTAGTGAGAGGTGTTCTTGCCCATGGCAGAGGCATTGGAACTAGATGATCTTTAAGGTCTAAACTGGTGTGGCAATGGGGATGGTTGGTGAACGCAGTGGATAAATCATTGTCCCTTGTCTTGGACTGAAATCCCCAGAGTCAAGAGTTATCCACAGACTACAAAAGCTATCACCTCAAAAGGTCTCATCACAAATAGATAACTTGATCTAATCTGATTACAAATATTAATTGGATTTGTATGTAATTCATATTTTATTTTGCTTGGTTTTATTGGTCATATCCCAAATCATTCTCCATGAGGAGATAAAAATAGGTATGATTAGTCCAACTGGTTCTAGCTGATGAGCAAACCACTCTCAGGCACACCAGCCTTTCATGGGAATTGAAGGTGAATTGTGGGTAATTTATAAAAGCTCCCTGGACACAAGTTACTGTCAAAATTTGCTGTCTGAGTCTCTATATTGTAGCCTAGTGTGATATGAAGCATAGACTAAGCAAGCTTATACAAAGAGAAAAGCTACATGGGATGAGCAGTATGGCAAGTGACATCACACTTCATGATTTTGAACCCACTGTTTCGAAGGACATCAAGGTCTAACACAGAGCACAAAGCATACTATATCTATTAGACAGCAAAAACTTCACAAACAGGAGCAGAGAAGGGAAGGGAAAGCCCCCCCTATTGCCCTCAGTGTCACTTTTTTGTTTAAGGAACTTTGTTAACACTACAGCAGATGTTGGATCTGCACACTCCTAAGACTTTTCCTGATAAGGCGGACAATAGGATGTCTTTTGCTAACTGTACAATCGAAACAGTCCTTTACATAAACTACCCCCACATCACCACAGTTCATTTTTCTGTTCCATGTACCACTTTGGGCATTTTAGAAGAGCACAGACAGCTTCCTGGCAGCTCAGAGGGACCCTTGGCCATGTAACCACACAGGCTTTATAATCTTTCTCTAACCACACTGGCTCTAGCCACCTAACTTATATTAATGCAAAAAACTCATCACTTTGTCTTTCACTGGTCCACCTGAAAAACCTTGCTTGATCAATCACATCCTTTCCCACAAATATGGAGGAAAGCATCCCTCTGCCAAAAGTTGAGCACAGAGAGTAGAGTGAATTATTTGAGGTCATGCAGCAGATCGCTGGCAGAGCTAAGACCAGAGCCTCCACATATGAACTCAGATCATGCGGTGGTTTAAATTTAGTTCCAGACATGCCCTTTCCTAATAAAAATTATTGTTTGAGTCATACTGGACTTTTTTCTTCCCTTGCAGGTGGCCATACATCTTTACTCATGACCGAGCCTTCCCAAGCACAGCCTGGGACTTGCGGAAGAGCTTACAAATAGAGTAGGCACAAAGATTGTCTTTTATTTACTTAATTGTAGAGGCTGATAGCCAGGGAATAGAGCCGGGTTTCAAAGTGTGGGTGGATGGAAGCAACCTCCTCAGTGCCTGCAATTATATCAGCAGCAGCTGTGTGTTCAAAGTGAGGGAGTTGTTTGGGGTGTTGCTTGCTGGGTGGCCTTGTATCATCTGGGTTCAGAGGGATGACTCAGCAGTGGAGAAAAAACATGTTTGGGAATTACTTGAGAGGCAAAGCTGGATGGGACAATTTAGGAACCCTGCTCTGCTGAACTTACTGCTGCTGTATAAATATCCCTTCAGTCTATTTTCACTCTAATTTCAGTCATGTAGACATCAATATTTAGAGATAGACTACTCCATGGGTTACAGTGTCCTTGCCAAAGAGCAACCGATAGCTTCTGGACCAACCAAAAAGTTCTGGTTCATTTCTACCTTGGATATAGAGTCGGGACACAAGTGTGACCTATGCAATTATTTGAAATCATTATTTCCCCAGAAGATTACTGCATTTGCTCCAAAGATCCCATCCCCAAACCAATATACATACAATAGGAATGATCAAGGAGCTGAACTCCAGTTCAAAATAGAAAATGAATCAGCTTGATAATAAAGAGGTATTCTAAATAATTGCTCCAAACCTTCTCCACAGGAATTTTCTTTCTCTTTAGTACATAGAAAACATGATTATATCAGAGACAGGCAACGATGATCTGGAATAAGAAAAAGACTTGGTCTTCACCCTCATGTTCTCATAGTAGATTTCTGTCTTTGGTTCATATGTCATCCTTTGCACTTCCAAAGGGATAGTGATCTTCCTAATTCTTCTGACCCATCATCCAAATAATCCTTCAGCAATAGACTGCAATATTCTACCACACCTGGACTGAATTAAGTAAAATGGCTTCTCCTCAGAATCAATGCTCACACTGCTCAAGCCACTGCCACCTAATAAAGTTGCATCGGGTTTGTATGGCAAGGTTTTGGTAGTGGGGGGCTATAGGAGTGCCTTCTATGAGAAGCTGCTAGAACCTTTCCCCTTGTATGGAGGGGATTCTCCTTGATGGACCAATGCCAGCTGGCTCCAATATGGACCTGCTGCTGGTAAAGCCCATCAGAGACAGTGGTAGCACCTCTGGGATAAGGTATTTAAGGATATAAAAAAGCTGAGCATCTTTAACCAGAGAGAGGAGTAAGAATAGCCCTGCAGACACGAAGGTAAGGAAGGAAGGAGGGGGAGGAGGTGCTTCAGGTGACAGAGCAGAGATTCCCCTGCAGCCCATGGTGGAGACCTTGGGGTAAGGCAGGCTGTCCCTCTGCAGCTCATGGAGGTCCTCAGTGGATCAGAGATCCATTTGCAGTCTGTGAAGGATCCCACACCAGAGCAGGGGAATGCCCAAAGAAGTCTGTGACCCTGTGGGAAGCCTGCATTGGAGAAGACTTGTGGCTGGACCTGTAGACCCACGAACAGAGGAGCACATGCTGGAGCAGGTGTGCTGGCAGGAATTGTGACCCCATGGGGGACCAGTGCTGGAGCAGCCTGTTCCTGAAGGACTGCACCCCATGAAGAGGGACCCATGCTGGAGCAGTTCATGAAGAACTTCATCCCATGGGAAGGACTCATATTGTACATGTTCACAGAGGACTGTCTCCTGTGGATGGTACCCCACACTGGAGCGGGGGCAGGGTGTGAAGAGTTCATCGTCTGAGGAGAAAGGAGCGGCAGAGGCCACATGTGACGAACTGACCACAGTCCCCATTCCCTGGCCCCTGTGCCACTGGTGTGGACAAAGGAGAGAATCTGGGAGTAAAGTGAAGCTGAGAAGCAGAGAAAGGTGGAGAGAAGGTGTTTCAATATTTTTTTTATTTATTATTATCACACTCTGATTTGATTGGTAATAAATTTAATTTTCCCAAGTCAAGTCCATTTTGGACATTGTGGTAATTGGTGAATGATCTCTCCCTGCTCTTATCTTGACCCACAGGTCTTTTGCTGTATTTTCTTTCCCCTGTCCAGCTGAGGAAAGGAAAGATAGAGCGGGTTTGGTGGTTGCCTAGCATGTAGTCAGGATCAACCCACCATAAATGTGAAGAGATATGTGGCTGGAGAGCAAAGAGCACAGTCAAACCTGCTTTGTGTGTATGGTCTAAACTGCTGCCTAAAAAACAAGCCTCCCAGAGAAGTAAAAAGTGGCACCAACTCAAATATGCTTGAACTGAACAAGAGCCAGCAGCATGCCCAGGTGGCTAAGAAGGCCAGTGGCATCCTGGCCTGTATCAGGAATAGTGTGGCCAGTAGGAACAGGGAAGTAATTCTTCCTCTGTACATGGCATTGGTGAGACCACACCTTCAAGTACTTTGTCCAGTTCTGGGACCCTCAATTTAGGAAGGATATTGAGATGCTGGAGATATTGGATGCTTCTCTGGATGTCCAGAGAAGGGCAAGCAGGCTAGTGAAGGGACTGGAGCACAAAACCTGTGAGAAGTGGCTGAGGGAGCTGGAATTGTTAAGACTGGAGAAGAGGAGGCTCAGGGGACATGTCATCACTCTCTACAACTACGTGAAAGGAGGTTGTAGCCAGGTGGGAGTTGGCCTCTTCTCCCAGGCAAAAAGCAGTAGGACAAGAGGGCACAGTCTTAAGCTGTGTCAGTGGAGGTTTAAGTTAGACATTAGGAAGAAGTTCTTTATAGAGAGAGTGATTGGGCATTGGAATGGGTGCCCAGGGAGGTCATCAAGTCACCATCCCTGGAGGTATTTAAGAAAAGACTGGATGTGGCACTTAGTGCCATGGTCTAGTGGTGTTAGGTCAAAGGTTGAACTCCATGATCTCAAAGATCTTTTCCAACCTAGTTGATTCTATGAGTCTCTGATTCTATATGTACTTCAAATCTCACCTGATGAGAGAAGCCAGGCCCACAGCACACAACATCAAGGCAAATATCAGTAGTACTCCCAACGTAATGACTGTAGGCTCAATCCCTGTGAAAACAAGGGAAAAGATGACTTGGAAAATCATTTTGATTTAGGCAATAATATTAAAAATGTCAATAGCAGACCATTAGATTACAAAGTCAAATATTCAGCCAGGAGACTGCCAGCAGACAATTTTTATGCAATGTTATTTTGTGAATACACAATTACTGACTTTGTTTACATGAGACTGCAAGTACTCTAATTATTTATTTGCATGAATGTTTTGTTCCTAAACTAGACCTATTTTTTTCCTAAACTCGAGCCCTGGATCAGTGGAAAAATAATTCTCATCTAGCAAATAAAGACTAGAGTCACTGGTAAGCATTAAGTTTTAGAGGAAGCTTCTGCAAAGTTCATAACTTTTTAAATGTAATGCTTTTCTGTCCAGTAACTGAAACACTGAAAAGTCTTTATCATGTGGTACCAAACTGATGACCAGTGTGAGTCACTGGCCCATCTAGGATTTTTCATTCTCTGCTACAGATTTCTAATGCTGAAAAAAGCAGAAGAGGAGCAGAAGGCTGATGTTCTCCTCAACAGGTCCATCGACAGAAAGTACTGGAGGTAGATACTTTGCTCATGAGTGTGTTTACTAGAGAGCTAAGGGTAGCTGACATGAGTGGATGAGAAAAATTCCAGTGGGAGATGTTTGCTGTGTCTGTCTCTCCTGTCTTCTCATTTTCCTATTTTATTTTCTTTGTATTCAGAAATCTATAAACACAAATAAACATGGAAAAATTTGGGTTGATATAAGGTTCATGACTCTGTCACACTTGCACCTATATCACAGGCCTATCTGTAAGCACCAAAACCTAGAGCTTCCCAGTGAAAACGGAAAGCATTTTTGAAAATTGATGTCCATTTCAGAAAAGACAGAGTATTTTAGCTGAAATTTTCCTGCTTCAGCCTAGATGCCCAGCTCCTGATTGTCCTCAAACATATGCAGGAACAGGTTGTCCATAGAAGCTGTGGCTGCTCCATCCCTGAAAGTGTTCAAGATCAGGCTCAATGAGCAATCTGGTATAGTGTGAGGTTGAACTAGATGACCTTGAAAGGTCCCTCCCAATCCAAACTATTTTATGATTCTAGTGAAAACTGTTCCTACCCATAAAAGGACAGTTGAACTCAGTAATACTTGAGGAACTTTTCCAACACAAATCATTCTGTGATTCTATGATATTATGATTCCATAAAAGAAATCACTCCACTTTCATGCTCTGGCCTGGATCTAGCCCTGGATACCTTCATTTGAGAAGAAATCCTTACACCGTTGAGTGTATGGTTCACACCCATTTCTCCACTTTGCAGACGTGTGGATGTAGAACAAGGTTTCACTTCACCAAAGTGCAGTGGAGACATAGACAGCTTTTCCAGAAGGTACAAAACCACACCAAGCTTGCTTGGAGGACAGACTTTGTTCTTCATGCATGGACAAAGTCAGATTGTTGCGGTCCCCATAAGAGCAGGTGACAGCAACCCAGTGTTCATTCCAGGTGGGCAAAGGAGCTGCCAAAATGTCCCCCTCTGAATGGACTGATAACAGTGCAAAGCTAGAACACATCATATAAAGGTCTTGCACAAGGCTAAATACATGGAGGAGGGACTGGATCAGCTTAGAGGCAGACTTGCAGGAAACCTAGTGCTCCGGGCTGTGGTCACCTGCTAAGAAACTTGTTTTTAAGGAGAGAATGATCTTTGAATAGTCCAGCCACAAGGTTATGGGTTGGTTTACTTGCTGGACAAAGCAGGGAATGCTTCCTGGACAAACTGGTGATGAAGGTACGAAAGTCCGATCTGACATCTCTGCATGGCCTTCTAACAGAGAAAATCTGTAACTAAGATCACAGTGGAGTAGGAATAATTTGGAGCTTGTTAATGCTCTCTCCTGTATTCAGTCAGGGTTTTTTTACCGGTCCTATCTCCTAAACTTTCTCATGTAGTCCCCAGAGACTACTGTCTGAACAAATCTCCTTTTGTTGAGAAAGACCCCAAGAGGAATTCTTTTGTTTGTTGCCATTGCATAGAATAACCTACAAGTGTTTGGCCGTTCTTTAGAGAACCTTAATGCAATGTGGTACTTGAAAAGCAGTTCAGAAAACCAAGGAATATTAAAGCGTCTCTCCTTGATCATGTCCCTTGCTGAAATAGGGGAACAGTTTCACATCACTAGAGATGTGAAGACTCTAACTCAGCTGGAAAACATTCAAAGTCCATCGAATTTCATCCACTGAAACAGCATTTGAGAAGATGAGAATGAGAGCTAGTCAGAGCACAACATTCATTGCAGGGAACAAAAAACTAGAGGAGTGAAAGGACAAGAGATGTAAAAAATACACAGATAAACAAATTCTGAGGAAGGGGAGGTAGTGAAGACACTACCAAAGAGTTCATGTCAGTGATGAATGAGGCATTGCAGGGACCATGCAAAGCCCTGAGGAAGCTCAAACCGAACTTTATAAGTAATCAGACGTGAAAGCAAGGTTATCATGAGCTCATTAAAAACAGAAAACTTAAAGCATACTTGAGGGAACTTGTGGGAGTCATTAGGGGATACTTTGAGGGAACTGTAAGAATATGTCAAACTTCTTACGGGATCTTTAGATGAAGAAGCAAAAATGGGAACAGAGGGATGGGGTAGATTGGGGTTGGTATGGGAAAGGATGGAAATGCTGGTTATACACAACCGTGTTGTGCATTTTTTCCAGCCAAACCCTGCACCTGATCATCACAGCCTGTCCTTCCTTCTTCTTAACCTTTAATCCTTTATTTTTTCTTTCCTGGGTGAGTGTGCTGTCTGACTGCATGTGATGTTTACAGACTTCACATCGAGCTAACTAACAGGTAACATAAGTCTTGAAGCCTACAACCCATGAGACACCATAAGTCTGGAGTCAGCTCCTCCTACAGAGACCAAAGAGTTTGAGAGCTGGCTATGAGGGAATTTAGGTTTGGACTATCTTCCGGAGGATGCATTTTTAAGTCTGCAGGAACTGAGGCTGTGAGATCTGGTACGAAGCTTAGAGCCTAATTAGGCACTGCATAAGAACAGGATCAGGCCATTTGTGTTGTCCATGTCCCAGCAATACTTGTTGTGGGTGTGGTGCCTGTAAACACATAGCTCTTCCATATGTGTTGCTCTGTCAATGACTAGCTGTGTCTGCAGTGTATGTGTGTGTGTATGTATGTCCATGTACTGGGAACACCAGCTCAGCCCCACTCCTGGTGAACCTGGAGTTAGGAACCACAGCAGCCTGACAACTTCACATCCAATCCCCCCTCCAACCCTCACTTCATACAAAGGCCAGAGTGAGGCCTGGATTTATTTCTAGTAATAAAATTCAGTCTCTGAAATATTAGTAATAATAATAAAGTACTGTTTCACTGGCAAATGCCTAGAGCTTTATGCTCTAGGGTGTGAACATAAAATCTGATCTCTCTAAAAATCAGTGGGATTTTTCCACAGACTGCAAAGGGATGCTAAATTGCTGCATCCATTCTAGAGGCAGTGTAAAATTAGATATATGATAGTATTATATTTTTCTCTTCTATAGCCTGCTAGTTGCTCTAAGATCAATATATCTACAATTTCCATAGAGTGACACTGATTTAAACCAGCTATGGCTGGCCAAGGGGAATGTTTTCCTAGCTACTGTATGAAGTATTCTGTAAATATGGTTAATTTTGTCCGTTTAAGTAATATCCTGGAGCAGTAGGAGTAAATGCTTAGTATTAAAAGTAAATATGTCAAGAAGAAGTTAAGTATCCTACCCTGAGATTTTTGCTTCCCTGTGAATTTTAAAACTACACCAGAGTTCCCTCAAATGAAAAGCAATAAGTAAAACCAGTGCCCAATCTTACAAACCCAGGAAACTGTACAGATATCTCTGCCTCCAAGCCTTTGATTACTACTTCTGTTGTCTACAGTAACTCAGATTATTCTGAATAATGATTATAATTTTTTCTTGAAGAGATTAGCTCTGTTGTCCTTAAAGCCACAACTGGATAAAAAAGCTGAGGTTTACAGGAGAGATGGTGAGGGCATCTGCTGTTGTGCAGCTCTTTTAGGCTGTCTGCAAGGCAAATCCTCTTAGTGCCCTGTCCCTCAGAAAGATGGGGACACAGTGCTGGGTGGAGCCTCTGGTATATAATGATTACGATTAAAATGGGTAGATGTTGACTGCTAGACCCAGCAAACCCTTTCAAGCACACCACAGTGGTAACAACCTTATTGGCCCAGGGAACTGGTGGGATTTGCATCTCTGAAAATGCTCAAAAAATATGTACATGTGGTTTTAAGGGATATAGTTTAGTGGTGGGCCTGTAAGTGCTGGGTTGGACTCAATGCTCTCAGAGGTCTTTTCCAACTGTAATGATTCTATGATTCCATGATCTTACAAGCAATAGGAGAGTCTCGTGTATCAGTATCTCTGCATATGATTTCTATTACAAGCACCATGATGACTGGGCATCTTTATATTAATACCTTGAATTTAGACTTTTATTGTTAGGGAGTTCTAATTTAAAGGTGTAACCACCTGGAGTGAGAGAAAAGACGAAAGAAATGAGACTCAATGCCATTTGACCCTTTTGTTGTTTTGGTTTCCTTTGGGTTTTTTCCCCTTACCTTCGATGCAGAGAACATCTGGATCAAACCAGCAGCTGGAGTCTGGCTTGGGTGGAACTTCATTGGGAAAGTGAATGGCCTGGCCTAGGGACAATACAGAGCCTGAAGACATGTCCAGCATGTGGGTTGGGAAAAGCTGGTTCCCATGACCATCTGAGTCCAGTATCACATAGTTGCTCAGCCTCTTCCCACAGTTGTCTGTCACCACCCTGTGACTAAATCCAGGAAAACTGAAGTTTTTTGTGTGCTCAGCTATGTTAATTCCTGAGGCTCTGACTCCATTCCTCCGAGCACTGTCTATAGCCATTGCCATGAAGTAAATAGCATCATAGATTGTTCCAAAGAGTGGAGAAACCTAAAAATACATGGAGAAATTGAGGTTAGGATGTACAGCTCCCAAACTCTAGTCTGAGATTTGTGGCAAAATATTGTCCCACTGGCTAAGTTGTAAACTCAAGTACTGAGACACCTGAACAGTAAGACTCACAGAGTAAGGGTTTGAAGAATCTTAGGTCACAGGTAGTTCTGGATAGACTCAATATATGCATGACTCTGAATAGCTGTCTTTTCTTATGGTTGCTTCCCAAAACATAGTTTCAAAATATTTTTAAAACCATGCAGAAGTTCTTTATGATGGGAAAAGTCAAGACCCTGAGCCTGATGTTCAGCTGAAATATATCACAACCTGCCTCCAAACACTACAGTAAAACATCTTCTACAAATACAAGTTCAAAGTCAGAGGCTTGTCTCTTTCCCTACCCAGACAGAAAAAGCATCATGCCCAATGGATCGGTCTTCATTGTCAGAACATTATTTTCCCCTAAGATATAAAAATCCCCAAGCAGAGCCACAGCAAATTTGTTTTCTCAGGTAACAGTCTTTTCTTTTTGCACTGCTCCCTTCCATGCCAGACTTGATTTAGGAACCTTTAACACAAATGGTGACTTTTGCAATCGCATGGTCATTCACAGTTGGGAGGTGAAGAGAGATTATAGCCATACAAAAGGGAAAAAAATGAGGAGTGCTGTTGGGAGCCACAGAATCTGACATTTGTGGTGGGATTCATTGATCAGATGTAGATATCTACAATGAAGAACCTGAAATTCAATATAGTTAACCTGGACTCTCATAATAGTGAAGGGAAAGAAATGGATGCTTTCAAGGCATGATTCATGTCTTTCCAAAGTAGACATCCATGCCTTAAATCGTGCCTTATAAGTACTTGTAATTTTTTTGAAAGGTCAGAGGAAGATTTGAAGATTAGCTTCACTGAATCCTGCATCTCCTCACCAGCTTGAGATTCCCCAATTCTTCTTACAAACGCCTACAAGGCAGCAACTGATTTGGTTTCTAACAGGCTACTGGGGACATTTATATAATTGTGCTGACAAAGAATAACTTCAACTACAGCGCTGAGAAGAATGAGGCAGCAAGTATCTTAAACATTTCCCTCTAAAAGCATCCAGTATTTTGTTATTCTGTCTCATCCCCTCAAATTCTCAGGCATATGGATATCTTATTTCAGTTCCTTACAAACTCCATTGACTTTATCCATCTTAAGAGATACCTTTTCTGCTTGAGTCTGTAGCAAAACAAATCTATGAGGCTCAGAGGCAAACCCTTTCCCTTGAATTCCCAGCATGGCCCTGTAAATTGAACCAACTGAGTTATATTGCCAGGCATCTGGGAGAAATGATTTTTCCAAATGAATGCAGACGATATTAAAATTTCATCATATTTTTCTCAAAATGAAAGCGTGAAGCCTAGGTTGACTTTCCCCTGTACTTTCTCTGTAACTATTGCTTGTCTCATGTCTTCTCTGTTGACAGGTCCCAGAAAAGCCTAAGAGAAAGAATATTTACCTGTGTGGCTTCCAAATCCCCAGTTATTTCACCGCTTTCTTTAGCTTCCCTGAATGCATCATAGAAAGTCCGTTCTCCAGACTCCAGTGTGATAGTCAGCACAGCATCATATGCTTCCTGGAGCTTGCTGTCATTATCAAAGACGTTGAATGTGCTGTTTTGGTAAGGAAGACTGTACAGTAAAGTGTCATATGGAACAAAGATGTATCTTCCATCTGCTAGTCCCATTTCCAGAGCTTTTGTGAGTAAGGTGGCCTGTTCCTTCCCTCCGATGAGAACAGAATGCATGCACAGAAGTATAACTGGAACACATGGACAGCAGAGGGTGTTGTTAATCTATCTGGGGTTTCCAACACAAAATAGCTCCCTCTGGCTTCCCACCCAACAAAAGAGCTGTCTAAACTACTCTGTCAGGTTAGATTCCAAGGTGATGTGCTGAGAAAACTGGGAGCCACAGCCATTCTGTTGGATCTCTGGAGGTCTGCAACACCTAGTAAAACAGATTGTGAGTAATACACATTTCTGGAGCTGCAAAAAAGAAGGAATGGAGAGAAATTTTGGCAGAAGTGAGGCACAGGTTAACGTGATGGGTAGTTGTGGTCATTGTTGCCATTGACCGTGAAACCAGAGCTTTCCCTCTGTGTACCCTGAGCTGACAGACACCACATTGTAAGCAATGCCCAACCTCCACCTGTTCACCCTGTCACCAAACAAACAGATTTTAGATTGTACACTGTGTTGTTCTTAAACTTCTGGTTCATGCTTGACTGTCCCAAAGTCTGTGCCTTTGCCTGCAAAATGCCATAGGGATAATGTCCCCATGTCTGGTGGGGAGATATGAAATACAGGTCTCATATGTGAAGCCCTGGCTCTGTTAAGGTCAGAGCTAAAATTCTGCTTGACTTGAACCACTTCAAATTTTCATTCTCCAAACTATGTCCACTGGATAACAATGCAATCCTACCCTGGGAAAAATTAAAAAAAAAAAAAAAGGGAATGACACTCAAAGCACTTACTTTTAATGTCATTAACTTCTTTAATCTTGTTCCAAGTGTCTTCGATGCCTTTTTCTCCTTTAGGCACAGATGTAACAATGCCTACAGGTAGCCCTTCTTTCCTGAGTGCAGTTGCTAACTCGTTGGCTGTGTACATCCAAATATCCTCATGGGATGCAATGATGCCAATGTGAGCCCAGTTGAAATATTTCATTACTGTAAACAAAACTTGGGTTGGAGAGGGCAGTGTCCTTGCAAATGCAGGGTGGTGGATGGTGGAATCCAGCTTATAATTGATGCACATCCATGAGAAGATAGCTTTATTCCAGTTTTCCCCTAAATGTGTAGCCACCTCACAGAAGCCAGGGTTCAGGGGGCCTATGAAAGCTGAGGAAAGCTTTCCAAAGTCAATGAATCTAACCAGAGCTCTTGGTGTCTCACATTCTTCTTGCAGGATCACATAATCCATCCTGTGGCCAAGATCTAGTGAAGGATCTCGGCTTATTCGTCCCACAGCTAACCCAGCAGCGACATGGGGAAAGGCTTTGGAAAAGAAGGGGTCACAGTTCCAGGGTCCGAGTAGTCCAATTTTAAAGACAGAACAATGTGCTGGAGAGCAAAGCAGGATTATTCCAAACAGCAACCACCAGAGAGCCTGGACAAATGTCTTGAACAAATTTCCAGTGTTGAAGTGATGCAATCTATTGTGCCTTGACAGCACCCAGAATAAGCTGTTTGGACACCATAGGAGAAATGACATTGTTTTACAGGTGGGTAGATCTGCACCAGGTTCTTCAGGAAGCCAGGCAATGCTTTACCAGATGTTGGAAGGAAAGCAGATTACATATGCCTTCCAACATACGTATTTGTTCAACGCACGTAGGTACAGCTGAGTCAGCCCGAATTGCACAGCAGTTCTCAAGGCACAGATCTACAAGAAGGCAAAACCACGCACAGACATGTGGACATGCACCACACAGGCCACCCCACCAAGCAGAAAAGTGTCCAACCAGTGTCAGACCTGCCATAACCCTTAAATGCCCACTTATATAAACATTTTAATATGCTTTGCAATATATTCTGACACCAGGCAGTGAAGAATTAGACTGCTTTGTTTGCATCAGTAAGGACAACTTATAGATACACTGTGGTTTTGGTTCTTAGGAAAGATAATTTCAAAATCACACAAACACCCATATAAGAGAAGAAAAAGGTGAAATGCGCTAAGCCATCAACTTTTGCCAAAAATCCTCATTAAGTTTTGAATATGAATTAGAACCCATACAAACACAAATACACACACATGCACATATAGATCCTTATATTCATATACTTAGGTATACATGCATTTGATTTTAAAACTTTCTGAAAAAGTTTTTCAAGGACAACTTATAGCAGAGTCTCTTAAACCTAGCAAAATGAAAGGTGGATAAACAGGCAATCAGAAAATGAGGGAAAAGGAGGATTATGATTTGAATTTAGATAAAGAACTGCTAAATAACTGTCGGTTTAAAAGCTTTGTGTACGCTCTTGGCTTAAAGTACATTTGGTTGAATACAAGGAGTCATAGTGGGGATTTTTGGAATAGACATCCAACCCTTCATGGCCAGGCATAGAAATAGCAAAGCCACAAAACGTTCCCCGCTACCTGCAGTGTCACCCCACGGCTTAAAAAACTTTGCTGATTCCAGCAAGTTTGTGCTCTAAAAATAGCAGGCCCCCTACATCAGCTTACCTGTTCATTACTGGAAAAGTGTTTTTATCCTGGATCCTCAGCTGCTGAGACATGCAACGCAGAATACCACAATGCACCGTGTGCTGTAGATGCACCTGCAGGTCCTCTAGCCCGATGGAGGGAGACCTCCAGAAGGAGCCACCTACCAGCAAAGCAGCTTCTCACCAGTGTCAGGGGCTATCCTTGTATGTGGATACCACCACAAGGATAGATGTTGCACAGTCAGTTTCCCCTGCTTTGGTGCCCACCTCCGTCAAGTTCTTGTGTGCATGGGCCATTCCAGCTTGGTGGGTGCTCTGGGACCCACTATGTCTTGTCAAAAGCTTCCTATGTCCCTTTTGGTGAGGGCCATCCTTCTTCTGAGGATTTCACAGCTTGGGCTATAACCTCCCAAACCCTTAGTTCCTTGATGCAGGTCTTGCAGATGTCCAAGGCTGCTTCATACTGAACTGTCTCAGTGCAGAGATGTACTATCTAATTTAGTAATTGTAGGGATGGCATTTTAAAGCTCTGCCCTTGGATTAGTGGGATTTAGCTCCTGGGATCTGCCTCTGCAGAACAGCTCCTTAAGTCTCTGCTGTGGCTCTTCTTCTGCCTTATAAGCAATTGATACAAGAGCTATTTTAGGTTTGGGGTAAGTAGAATATTAGATTTTTGGCTTTACCATTCTGCTGATATGTTATGTTCCCCTTTCCCATGGTTTTCCATTGTACCTATCATGACACAGAGCTTTTTACACTTGCATCAAAACCTTCTTGGGGGATTGGACTAGATGACTTTTAAAGGTTTCTTCCAATACAAACTAATCTATGATTCTATGATTCTTCATTATTTCTCTGGGTCCTCTAAATACCTCCCTAGAGCTGAGCCCTCCAATGAACCTCTCTCAGACAACCTCCCCAGTAGACCTGGCAATAAAACTGACATCCTGCAAAGATGTGAAATGTCTCCATACCTGTCCTAGCTAGGAAGCCCCTTGCAATAATTTAGCTTAGGTCAGAAGATCAGAGCTTGTGGTCCAGAGGGAATAATTTGTGATTCAATCTTTTAGCAGTATTAACTTCAAGTACACCATATAAATTATACACACCTCATTGGTGTGTGTTCAGGAGCAGTTCTTCATGACTAATGACTGAGGGAAGCCACAAAGTCCTTCAGATGGAGAGGGGAGAGCAGCTCTCTCCATTAATTTCATTCATTTCCTCCCATTCATTCATTTCCTTGCACAGCCCAGATCCAGGAAGGTTCCTGGACATGTGCTTCGTCAAAGTCTGTACCGGTCAAGATAGCCATCAGGGATTATCAAATAGCTTCACATTTGGAAAGTGCCTAAAATACACTCTAATGTCAAGCCTAAACTCAGAACACTACTTGGTATGCTACTAGTGCATTAGGTTTTGACATCAGATTTTACTCAAAAAAATTAAATAAAGCTTTTTCAGTTAGGAGTCTCATTTTTTTTTATTTGAACTTAAAATTTTGATTTATCCATATACCTATACATTGCTACTTCATATACTCACTGCTACTTCATTTCTTTCAGTTTTGACAATGGGGCTGCACAGTTTAATTCCAGTTCAGATCACCAGTCTCAAAATCTCCTGGAATAGCTGCAGAACTCCAGTGAATCACTTCTAGGGGGTGTTTTGAAAACTAATTGAAACCTAATCTGTTGAAAAATATGTGGTCAGGCACACAGTAAAGCAAGATTAAAAAATAATCTTGGCAGTCTATTAATTAGTGTAATTACTCTGCCCTTAATAATTCATGTATTTCCATAGTCTAGTGAGTGGAAAACTTTTTCACTGTCTCCCTTTTCTTCTGCTTCTTGTTTGCCAGTGAATGAAAAGACCCTTCTGCAATCAAGTAATAACTGGCAGTAATCCATCCTCCACAGGAAAAACTGTTTTTCCCAAATGGCTCTGCCACATCTCTCCCATGCTCAGGGTGTCCAGGACTGGGGATAACACTTCTACTTCTGCAAAACAAGCTCAGATTCTGACACTGCCTGATTAGTGTCACTAATAAAAAAGCAAGGTAAATCAAGCAGCTGAGAAAACATAAAATAAATTTTACAACCTTGTCTATGTCTCCAAACCTTGGGTTTTTTTCTTACATCAACAACCACACTACAGAGGAAAGATTTCTATGCAATGCTGCATTACTTGCATAGCATCAGATTAATTCCCAGCACTCACTGAAGTGAGTAACATAAGACTTCCCATGAGACAGTTAAACCACAGCTGTATTGCTTTGCTTTTAATTTTTGGAGCAGGAGAGGGTGCTCTAATCTCTTAGTTTGACCTTCCACATCAGCCTGGCCAAGCAGCCTCCCAAGAGCTGCTGCTGCTGTAAACTCTTCCAGCACTCTGGAAATAAAATATATTTTGCAATGAATTAGACCAGAGAGTAACTCTGAATAAAACTGATGTCTTTGGAAAACCTCTGCTGTCAACAAAGAGAGGTAGGGAAAGGTCTTGATTCCTGTTCTGCTCTCCCTGCAGAAAAGTCTCATATCTACATTGATTACAGAAAAAACTGAGAGAGAACAACATGTCATTGCTCACGTTAGCCTTTCTTCCCATCCTTCGAGCTTTAATTAAAAGCTCCAGCCTTGAAGGATCTACCAGGTTCCTATGTCTATTATTCCAACTATTAATTAACCTCAACATTAAAAATACTCACCTAATGTCTAGTGTGTCTGGCTTCAGCTTCCTGCAACTGGCTCTCACTCTGCCTTTGCCTGAGAAACAAAAAAACCAGAAAGCATAATAAATATCACCTCCCTGTAGACTATTTGCATACCATAATTAGCTCACATCCTACTCATCCTCTGAGCAAAATAAATAAACATCTCGTTAAGACTTTTGCCATAGAGAATGCTTTCAGGATTCCATTCTTGCAAATCTCTTTTAACACTCACTTTTAATTTTCTTTCTTTTTGCTAAATTAAAAACAGTATCCATTAGTGAGCCTCCCTCCTTAATGCTGAATATAGGGGTGATGGCATCTTTTATCACCTATTTGATTTTTCTCCAGTTCTATAGCTTGGATGAACACAGTTGCAGAGCCACTGTTTTTAAGACCTTCTCCACTCTACTTAATGCAAACATCTGCCCTGGAAGTGTGGTATGAATTCTTTGTTCTTAGATGTGTACAAACCCATCTGGTTTAGTGGGTGTTTTTAAAATATTTCCATTTAATGGGAGGTCCAGTCCAATTTGCAAGGTACATGAATAATGAAGTTTTCTTCCAGGTAATGTGACAGTTATTGAACAACACTGGAAAAAAAATAATCATATCCCAGAGGCTCCACTACAAAACCCTACCAAAGAAGGGTCCTCATCTACTATTTTATGTCAAAATAGCAATTAACCTTTTTTTAAATTTTATCATGATGTAGACATATTGACTACGTAACACCCATTTTCTCTTCCAATATCACCTTTCAAGAGGATGATATATTGAATGTATTTAAGAAGACAGCATCATCATTTGACTTTATATGCCAGACCTGTGACTTGATCAAAAAAATAATGTAAAGTCAGACTGACAAGATTTATTATCATTCCAGCCTCACTTCCTTGCATTAGTCAACCTTATTCCTTTCATTCTTTAGAAGTTCTTCTCCATTTGGTCCTTTCCATGATTTTGGTTCGCTTAATGTCAACCCAGCCTGACCTCACTTTCTTGACCCTACAGTACAGGAAAGATTTAATATCCCATGGTTTTGGTGGTACTGGGATTTTTGGGAAGGAGTGTTCTGTTGTGCCATATTATCCTGTTTTCAAGTTGCAGTCAAGCATTTGGAACCTCTTTTTCTTCAGATTATCTGGTTTGCATCAGAGCAGCAACAGGTCATCCCTGAGGAGTCCTCTAGAGTCAAGTTCAAGTTTGTTTCTCAAAATGGCTAGATTATTTGATTTTCCAAGAAAATCATTTTGTAGCCTGTGAGATCTGAAGTCTCTGGCACTGGAATTAGTGGAATATATGATGTTTCAGGTAGTTCAGATAGTCAGTATTAGAACTGGCAGGAAACAGTCTCATAACACCAGATGATATATTTATACGTGTATTTATTTAGGCATAAAAACCTGAGTATTTAATTTGACAGCCTCATCTCCAGAAGCTCATTATACAGCAATACATAGAGAAACACTCCTCTTCCAGAGGATGTTTCTGAACCTCTTAGAATCCATCTATGATTCAACCTAAAAAGTGGCTACTGGTTTTTTTACATGAGGCTTAGCAAGGCTGGACTTTGAATAAGCATGTTAAGGCCAGGTACTGAAGGAGATGGAGTGTCTCATGTGGCATTCACTGAAAAAGCCCTTGCCCAGCATGTTTAAATTATTTTATTTTTTTCTAGTTGTATCAGATTCAAACAAACTTCAGACATTTTTGGATCAATATCTGGAGACCTTAGAAATTGCCAGGTGTCTTATCTGGGAATAAAGGTATCAAGCAGGTCTGTTTCATAGGCAGGGAAGCTGAAAGCAGATGAGCCTTTGATATATGCTTTGCAAGACTGACAGGCACAAAGAAGCCTGGAAACCAGGCACAGCAGCTCAGTGTTGTGGTTTCACCCCAGCCAGCAACCAAATGCCCCATAGCCACTCTATCCCCCAGCAGCGGGATCAGGGAGAGAATTGGGAGGGTAAAAGCTACAAAATTCATGGGTTGAGAAAAAGACAACTAAATAGGGAAAACAAAAGCTGTGTACACAAGCAAAGAAAAACAAGGAATTCCCTACTACCCACGAGCAGGCTAGAGTTCAGCCGTTTCCAGGAGAGAAGGGCCCCATCACATGTAATGGTTACTTGGAAAGACAAATGCCATCACTCCAAATGTCATCCCTGTTCCTTCTTCTTCCTCCCCTTTTTATATATTAAGCACAATGTCATATGGTCTGGAATATCCCTTTGGTCACTTGGAGTCACCTGTCCTGGCTGTGTCTCCTCTCAACCTCCCATGCACTGCCAACTTCCCAGCCATTGTAGCAGTACAAGAAGCAGAAAAGGCTTTGGATCTGTGCAAGCACTGCTCAGCAATAACAAAAACATCACTATATTATCAACATTGTGTTCAGCACAAATCCAAAACACCGCCCCACACTATTCACTGTGGAGAAAGTTAACTCTACCCCAGCCAAAATCAGTACACTCAGTGACAATTACAATTTCATTGATGGCCTTAACAGAAAACCTGAGGGTAACCCAGCACTTGTAGAATTCAGGAAGCTTGTCGTTCCTTGGGTATTTAAAAAGTAAATTGCTTAAACACACTGCAGCCAAAAAAACCCAACAAAACAGAAAGAAAAAAAAATCACTGTACATCTGCTGGCAGACAAAGAATGATGGGTTTTGGCCAACCCTGCACACAGTGAATGGTAACAAGACTTCCAAATGCGTCAATGGACTCATGAATGGCTGACGTTTTGCATGATGTCTTACCCTGTGCTATGTTGCAAACTTTCCCGTAGCCACATAACCTCACTGGAGCATTCTTCAGATCCTGCCAGATCTGATAACTGGCATTTATCCCTAAAATAAAGCTGAATACGACAATGAGTTGCATTCCATTTAGACCAAGGCTTTACAAACCCCAAGGAGGAAATTACACTGGAATATCTTCTGTCCCAATAGGTCTTTTTTAGCCTCTGGCATCTTTGGCAGTTTGAAGAAAATACCCAGTTTTACAGTCTTATCTAAGTATCTGAGTTTTCAAATGTCTGCTGGAAAGACTTTAACTTGGATACCGAACCACAGCACAGGTCACCCAGTTCCAATGTTATACCTTCCTTCAGCTCCCACCTTGCCTATCAGAAATTTTTTTCCCTGTTATCAGCTGATATTTGGTGGTAGAACAGCATAATTAGCATAATTTAAGTGTTTAGGCACTGAGGACACACAGAGTTTAGCCTAGTTAGACTAGGATGCCTTGGGAATGCAGCTACTAGACCCAAAGCTTTATATTCTTTTTAGTGTGGGCTGAAACAAGACCCAAGAGGTGTGTTGTTTCTGTTATAACTGGAGACATCTATCATGCAGAATGTAGGCCAGCATTTTTAAGGCAAGGACTCTGCATGATCTGACAGATGTTACATAGAAGGTCACACAGGAGCAGAGAAGGAGAGTCCACATTACATGTCCATCCTGTGCTACATCTCTTCTCTGAGAGCATCTTGGCTCCCTAACACCAAACTTCTCCTGCATAAGAGCTCTTCTGTTAACAGACAGACACTTCACAATTTTTCCTGCAACATGTTCAGTAATGTCTTATATCCTCATTTTCTAAGGTCACTTCATCCATAATTAGGAGTTACAGAAAATTAGAGAAAATTAACTAATTAATTAATATGGAGCATGAGCTAGGTATGAACTTTCCTGAAAGGTCTTAGTAGGTAGCCTCCAGCAACCTGATGGCTTCATCTCTTCTGCTTCAGTTATAAATATATATATATATTTGTGTATAAATGTATATATCTTTAGTTCATAGAGCCACAGAATCACAGAATGGTTTGAGTTAGAAGGGACCTTCAAGACCGTCTCATTCCAACACACCTCTCTTGGGCAGAAACACTTTCAACTAGACCAGATTGCTCACAGCCCCATTCAGCCTGGCCTTGAACACAATCAGGGATGGGGCACCCACAGCTTCTCTGAGCAACCTGTACCAGTCCTTCATCACTCTCACAGGGAAGAATTTCTTCTACTATCTAATCTCACCTTGCCCTCTGTCAGTTTGAAGACATTTCCCTCTGTCCTATAAATCCATGCCCTTGTCAAAAGTCCCTCTCCAGCTCTCTTGTAGATCCTTCCCTACTGAAAGACACTGCAATGTCTCCCCAGAGCCTTCTCTTCCTTAGGCTGAACAATCCTGAACAACCCCTACTCTCTCAGCCTGTCTCCATATGTGCTCCAGTCCTTTGAGAATCTTCATGGCTTTCCCCTGGACCCACTCCAACAGGTCTACATCCTTCTTGTGTGTGTATATATATGTGTGTATGAAGTACATATATATACATATGGATAACCTTTGGGCTGCTCTGGCAGTATCTGGCAACAGGTTTGCATTGCATTGTGGCAGGAGAGTCACTGCCTTTCTGCAGCCTGGCTCTGTTGGCTCCCTGCAAAGCCCTCTCCCATGAGAAACCCATGGTCTGCCCCAGCCTTCCCACTAACCCCCTCCATATCCACAGCATTGGACCAGTGCCTGCTCAGTTTACTGGAATTTAACTGGCCTTATTTCAGACTGGCAGAAAAGCTAATCTGTACGAATTTCTACTAGCACTTTTTAAAACTGTATTTAAAGCCTTTCTCAATATCTTCCCTCTCTGAAGAAAATATTTTCATTGTTTCCAGAGCTTGAACAAAACAAGGGCAAATGTACCCAGTTTCTGAGCATACCTATGTTTTAGTGCCTATTGATTGCCATTTATAAAGACAACCCTTGACACAATTATTTCCAGGGGACATTCAAACCACATGGACTGTTGCAGATGGTTATTTTGTAGTGCTGCTTCAATTTGGTTGACCCAGCTAGAGTAACACATCTGTTAAACACATGCTTTAGCTCTTTGGCAAAGGCAAGACAGAGCAAAACAATCCCCAGTATCACAGTTTCTTTACCTCCTGGGGTTGTAGAAGCAGTCGGTCCTAACTTCTCCCCAAAACAGCAATACCTGCAGTTCAATGAACTGCAGAAGGAAGAAAAGAAGAAAATAATCAATTACTCTTATCTATCTTCATATCAACAGTGTGATCCTTTTAAAATAGAATTATTATTTAATGGAGATGTTGAAAGAAGCAAGACAAAGGATAAATCCCAGTGTAAACATTGCCATATTTCAAACATCCTGTCTGCAGGAGTCCCAAACAAGCCCCCAGGTATTAATCCCTTCATCTGAAACACGCACATCCAGTCTAACGCCTCTCTAAGTCCCCATTAGCTGCTGCTGCACAGCGTGGTGTGCTGTAGCAGGGGAAGTGCAGAATGCCCTCAAATAAAAGGAGAGAAAAACAGGTCAAAACTGTCAGTGAAAATAAGCACCAACCCAGGAGAAAGACAGGCATTTTTAAATACCAGCAGCCTGCTGTGTCCTGGTGTAATGTTTCAGGGTGGCCATTACAAAGGGTGCCTTCTAGAGCTGTGAAAGAAATAAACAACATATTCCTCATGGAAAAGAAAAACCTTCAGAGAAATTTAACTAAGTACATCTGTGGCTGAAAAGCCAGGGCATTAACAGCTGGGAATCATCATGGCATCATTGCATTTCATGGAGCAATTTATTTTAGCTAGGATGAGGAGGAGTCCCAAGAGCTGCAGCTCATCTTCTCTGGTGCCCATTTAAGAGAATTGATAATATCTTTGTCTCTTTGGATGTGAAAGTGTGTCTGCTGATTAAAATTCCCTGACAACCTACATCTCCTAAGCTGATAATGATAAGCCTCTCAGGCTGATGGTGTTGCTCTGTTACCTCCAGCACTGCTGTGGATGGGTAGCAGACATGAGACACAGGCAATCATTGTTGAGAGCTTTGCAAGCCAGCATGGAAATCTTGAATACTCAGAGCCACGTGAGAAAAAGAGAAACTTCCAGGTGTGGAGAAGCAGGGAATCTCCTGTCCTAGGAACTAGCAGGCTTGCCTAAGGCCAGACGCAGCAGCATGGATATCTGCAGGCATCTGTAGAGAGAACTGCAGGGAGATTTATGAGAGATGGATCAGAAAAGCCTTGTCCTAAAATGTCGGTGCCTCTGATGGGCTGTTTCTGACTTTCCATGGTTCCAGTTTCATTAGCCCTTGCTTCCCAACAGAGATCAAGAGATTCCACATGGATCTGAGCCCAGAGTTCAACTCCGGCTAGGGAAGTTCTCATTTGGCTTTTCAAACCAATGTCAGAGTGTCTTTATGAAGGTTGCAGTGCTCAAATGTGGGCAAAACAGTACAGTCTGGTGAAAAAACACTCCCCCAGATTCTAGGACTGACTCCTCCTCAGATGGATTCAGTAGGAGCAAGGCACAGGGCAGGGCAGCTTGCCTCTTCCTCCTGGCACTGCCAGCATTATACTGTAAAATAGGGACAGAGTAGTTGTCCCCTTTCTTCTATCACTTTACCTTCCACAGCTGTCTCTGAAGCAGGAATCTGGATTACCTTGTCCTGTGTTTTAAAGAGCACAAAACGCTTCCAAACCTGCACCTGGATCAGCATGATTCTGAGTGACTGAAATACTGAGTGGATAATGCAGCTGGTGCAGCAAAAAGCTGCCACTTCTGCTTCTTCCCTAAGACTGTAGAGATATGTGCAAGCCATGTTTTACCCCATATTGAGTAATTTATGCTGCTTTTCCTGAGCATTAGATTGTTTAGATGAGGATCTGCCAAATTATTTTATATCTGTTTGACTGGCAGGAAGGGTGTCAAGAAGCAGTGTAAACATGCCATCAGTATTTCACCTGCATAATAAATCATATATAAGATCTATGTAATATATAATTATATATATATATGATGTAAATATTCCATCACTATTCAGCTGATGGAGTGAAGGTGTTCATCCACAGCAGTATCAAACTCTGGTTTTGGTCCTGTCCCAATCTCTGAGCATTATTCTGTGAGTGAAAGGCCAAGGAGAAGTTCTACTGGGCCAGGAGGAACCTCAATACAGTAAAGTATGTAAGCATACTACAGTGAAGTCTGTAAAGATATGCTTAACTGAAGGAGTTTAGCTCCATGTTTTTAATCTGGGCTGGAAAAGGCTCTAGGTGTCTTTCTGGGGATTTCTGGTAGCTATTTCCCAGGTAACAAGCTACAGGACAGGAGGAAATGGCCTCAGTTTGCACCAGGAGAGGTTTAGAGTCGATGTTAGGAAAAAGGTTCTTCCCTGAAAGAGTTGTCAAGTGCTGGAACAAGCTGCCCAGGGTGGAGTCACCACCCCACATTCCTGGAAGTGTTCAAATGTATGTAGTCGTGGCACTTGGGTACATGGTGGAATTGGCAGTGCCATGTTATTTGTTGCAAGTGATGTTTTTTTAAGACTTTTCCAATTCCATTATTCTGTTCTAGTTGTTGAAAGCTCCTGTGCCATAAGATGCAGGAGAGATGGGTACCTGGGTGTGATGTGAATAGAGTAAGTTGCATGTTCTTCAGAGTAAACCAAGGCACATCCAAAGAGGTACTCCAGGAGTTGGAGCCACTTGTTTCAGGTCATCGTGCTTTGTCACAGACTTTTTCTAAGACCATAGGCAAATAATTTCACCCACTCAGCAAAGATAAGCATGGCTATCAGCCTTGTGCAAACCATCATGCATTAATTAACAGGCTCTTCTTCTCATCCATCATCTGTGTTTCTTCTTCCTCATTGTGTTCACCACATTCTCACAACCACGGGCAGAAGCACAAGCACCTGAAATTTCCTGGTCCAGCTGCCATTCTCAGCTGCTGGCTGCTTTGCCAAAACCTCAACATGGGGGAAGTTAGATCAAACTCAGCAGGTCTGTGCCTTGCTGCAAGCTGTCCTACATGCTTCTGCAATTCACAGCCCCCAGCCAGGGATATGTGACACGTTGGACCTTACCTTTCATCTCAGTTGGCCTCAAGCAGCACAGCGGGTGCCTAAAGTGGCGCTTACACTATGGGGGTGCTTATTTGTCTTCCCTCTTCCTTGGTTCTTCAAGGAGAAGATCAAAACAACCTGACATCTGGTTGCACTTAACTGCTGTGCTGGTTTTTGTCATGTCTTGCTTCCACAGTCTTTATTTTCTTTATTAATCACCTCTGAGTCATGATAGCTGACACACGCTCTATTCACACTACATAGTCCACGAGAGAGCACTCCTTTGCTGGCAGACTGCGCACTTTTCCAACTGGTTAGACTGGAAAGCAACTCAGCTGTGGTAGCTTGGTCCCTGGGCTGCCCCCTAATCCCCTGCTCATGCTCAAATCCCACCAAAATCAGCGCCCTTGGAATCAGACACACCCTTGGAATGCATCAGCATCTGATCTGTCAGAGAGGGATTTTTTCCCAGGAAAAAGATTTCTGCAGAGCACAAGCACTTGCAAGTAAAACAGGAGAGCATGACAAGGGAGGGGATTTCTGATATCCTAGTCACACATTTTACCATGTGTGAATATGATTTTCCAGTTCATCATCCAGACTAAACAGTCACTAGCAGGATTTTGATCCTTAGAGCAAGCTGAAATCAGTGCTGATAAAATGTATTTCACTGTTCTCAGCCTTCCTTTTCATACTTGGGGACTTTCTGTCCAAAAGAGCTTCAGTTGTTCCACTACATCGCTGAAAACTGTTGTTTCTCCAATTAAGCAGTGAACTGCTCTGGGGAGAAGAGCGACAAGCCTCTCTCAGCATCTCATTTTAATTAAGTTTCCCTCGTGGTGAATGTCTGAGAATGACAGACAGTTCAGAGGACTCCCCAAATGCCGAGCTTATAACCACTCCTGATTTTATGTGATTCTGAGGGGTTTTTTCCTGCTCAGATGAACGCTGGGTCTCATCAAGCCATATGCGTAATAGTCCTTGTGTTAATCAGCACATCAGAGCTGCAGCCCCCCACTCACTGCACCCTACAGCTGCAAAGTAATGCTATAAAAACACTTAATAAAGCATGATGCCTGAAAAACACCCAGCTCATTGCTCCAGGGAATGGGAATGCCCTCAGCCATGATGAAAGGGATGCTTGGACCTGGTGGCTGGGGGCAAGATGGTTTAGTCTGCTTGGTGTGGTGTGTCTCTCACACATTGCCCCGTGTTGGATAGCAGTGAAGCCTGTGGTTGATCCACCATCCTACTGCATTGGGAAAGGGAAGAGGGTCTGTCCTCTTCAGAGCAGTGCAGCCAAGACATTGTGTCCGGCAAGGCAAGCCGCTGCTATAAAACTGGGGAAGATGAGTGGCCCAGCACCCTAAGCAGTGGGTCTGGAGTGCTGGTGTCTTTGCAATGACCATTGGTTAAGAAACCAGGTTCTCCAAAAATGCCTTGGACGTTGAGTTTGTCCCTTCTTTCCTGACATCCATTGAAATTTCCTTTCCTTTCAGCACAACCTTTCAGATGTAAGAAAAACCCTTCCAGACATGCCTTGTGGCAGATGTGTCTCCTGCAGCAGCACTAGTGGGATTTGATGCCAGAATGTGTTTCCAGGTCCACAGGGTAACAGACCTCCCCTGTTAGTGAATGTTTTTGGAGACATCAGGGAACTGGAAAGTAACTTAGCTCCCACTAAAACATTGGAGTAAATAGCCCCATTGAGCTTCACTCTCAGGTATATAGTGACATATATGATGTCCTGTGGGTCTAACACATCACTGTGTTGTCAGACAGGCTTCAGGTAGGAATTGCATGCTTTGCTAGGCCTGCAATGCCCCAGCCCATCTCCTGTTCCACAGCTGAGTGTGGTCACACAAATAAGCCCCATCCGGTTTCCTAATGCCCTCTGACATCCCCGGGGTATCGCACCTGGTCTCCTATTGCCATTTCAAAAAAACCAGGGGTCTCCCATAGGCTATGTCACACCTATCATCAGCACCATGCAGACGTCTCAGTTAATCCAGGACATCTCAAACTGTACAAGATGTCCCTGCACGGGTGTCTGATCTAAATCCAGATGTGCTACATCACATCTTTCAGCCTGTTAAGAGGCCAGATTCAGGTCTAAACCTCTGGGAGACTAGAATTGCCTCATCTGCCTTCAAAGTGATGGTTGAGTGGCACCTCAGCTCAGTGCAAGTTAAACAACACCAGCAGAAGACAGCCACTGTGGTATAGTGGTGGTCTTCACCCCACTGGCAGTGCACTTCATTAGACCTGTAATTGGCACACCCAGGAAACTGCTGAGCAGACTGCAGAGATGAGTGGTAAGCTCATCACTCTTCATTAATGAGGAGAGGAGGGAGAACAGGCATTTTATCCTATTCCTGGCCCCAGTAGGTAGGAGGGGAAGGACCTACAGAGAGGGAGTGAGGGGAGGGAGCACTGATCTGCCCTTCTACCATTGCTCTGTTTTGCTTGCACCAGCAAGACTGCGGTGACCAGAGAGCACCAATGAAGACTAGGTCTGAGAAGGGTGAGATGGGTAAAAAACAGGTCAGAGAAGAAAACCACCTAGGAGGAGAAAGGTCAAGTGCAGTGGATAAGCACAGAGATGCAAGCAGAGAGCAAGTATCAGAAAGAAATTCTTGGCTGTGGGGTGACGAGGCACTGGAACACATTGTCCAGAGAAATTGTGCGTGCCCAATCCCTGGAAGCATTCAAGGTCAGGTTGGATGGTACTTTGTGCAACCTGGTCTAGTGAAAGGTGTCCTTTCCCATTGCAGGGGCATTGGGACTCGATGATCTCTCAGGTTCCTTTCAACCCAAACCAAATCAGCCTCACACTGGGACATGGCAATGTCTATGGTTCCCTGTGTATTGAGTGCTCAGTCTGCCATCCTGCCAGGGAGAGTAACCAGCTACCAGTGCTCATATACAAACATAAACTCTAAATTCACAAGAACGGGGGTATAAATGAGAGGTTCCTTCTGCAAATTACATTTACAAGCAGCTTGTCTGTGTTCCTGAATGATCATCTTCAGATTTTACTAAAAAACAAAAAACCCCACAAACAACCAAACCAAACCAACCAAAAAACCCCAAATAAAACCCCAAAACCAAAAATAGGCGAGGAGGGTGTGGGGTGGGGAGGTGGTCGAGAACGCTAATTGCTGTGTTTTGGATGACATGGGGTTTGACACTGGGAGAATTACTTCAATTTCCTGCTCATACAGTGCTTTATCTTTTCCTTTCACATCTGAGGGCCCAGTATGTGCAGGGTTCAGTTACTGCTCTACAGTGAGGGGCTGAGATGGTGTAACTGCCTAGAAAGAGGGAGTTTGAAAGGAATCTCCCACCACAGACTAGCTGGATTGGAGTGGATTGGATAGAGCTAATCGAAGTATGTCACCCAAGTTAATCGCCCTGAGAGAGTGGCTCAAGGTCCAAGAATACACAGGTGTGCAGGTAATACTGTATCTGAGCACTTAGGGATATGGTAAGAGGGATTGATTTGGATCAACATTCAACTAGAAATCTTCCAGAGATTCTGGCCAAGATTTTCTCTCTTAGAACTCTACTTAGACTGCCTTTAACTTGTAAAACACCTTACATCTGATATTCCTCCATCCTGATCAGGGAGACATTGTGACATATCAGGGTTAGGGTGCTGATGTTTCTGACTCTCTCCTTGAAATTAGCCAAGATGTCAAAATGAATCCACTACTTCAACTAGGTGCTAAAAGAGGGGGATTAAAACACCTCCTGCCCTGCCTTATTCTCTGTCTGTCATGTGTAGACAATACCTCCTCAACTCCTCAACTCACATGGGCATTACAAAGAAAAAGATGTGGAAATGGTGAAGTACTCCATTGCTATGGCAACAGGAGCCATTGAATTATGGGTGTATGGAGTGAAGTCAGAATGATAATGGAAATGCATTTGTGTCTCCTGATTCCTGTTTATACAGAGGTCTTTTTTCACTGGTGTTCCTGTAGTGTGTTATTCCAGGAACAGAACACAAAATGTTGTCTCTACTCGCTGGTCAAAGGGCATGGTCTCCCACAAGGCAATTATGTATCTTTATCAGCATTCTATGTTTCTGAGGTCTAGTAAAATATACATGTCTCCCCCAGGGTTTGTTTAGTGCTAACCTCTATTATTTCATTGTCTGGCAGGAAAAACAGATAAATTAAAGAAAAGCAACTAATTCCCCTGAGCAGACATCTGTGCTGATGCTAAAGGAGTGCCCAGCATGAAATACATAAAGGGCTGTGCTCTGCTGTGAGTTAACTTTTGCAGTAGGAGAAAGGACCGTAGGAATGCATCTGTTTTGCACAAATCCTGGAACTGAACCCTCCAGCTGGGTGGACATCTCTACTGATAGCATCCATCTCATATCAAGGAAGCCTTTCTCCTTGACAGAGAACACTTTGTCCCACAGAAAAAAACCATTGACACCAAGCAGTGACTAAGCAAAGATGAGGTGTAGCAATGAAGAACGATGAAGTTTATTGCTAACCAGATTTCAGTTTGCACCACCACAGTGTCAAAACCTGTGTATTTATGCTTAATTGTCTTAGTGACACTCAATTTAGTTCAGAAGGAAACCGGGAGAGAGAACTGGCTATATAATGAACAAAACCAAATATCAGCAGCCTACAGCTCATCACTGTTGGCCTAGACTTCCATGCTACGTGAATGTGATGTGTGAAGGCAAAGACATCACACTGAGGTATTCGGGTCTTTATGGAGGCATCAAAGACAGACTGTGGCTCACACTTAACGGCAACATTGAGGTTTGATTAAGAGCTTGAACATGACACACTGTGTATGTAGGAAATTAGGGAAGAAAGAAGAAACAGAGCTGGAAGAGGAGAGGTGATTGTCCTGACATTCCTCTCTTGGATACAGTCTGAGAAGTATTATTTGGCCCCAGAGGTAAAGAACATTCCTTACAAGAACAGATGAAACAACATAGTCCAAAGAGATGGATGGAAAAGCAGTAAGAAGATGCTACATCTTCCCAGAAGCCTGAGGAAAACTCAAAACCTCTAGTAGCAAAGCCCAAAGCCCAAAAGAACTGGAAACTCATGTAGCAAGAAGGCAGAAAAAGAACACGCACATATATAGGAACCAGGTAATGATTATATTTTTTAATTTCTCTATTGCCTATACCAGTGGATGGATTTCCTTTTAACATGGGTTAAAGTGAGTCACATCTCTAAAGAAAAAAGCCTACTACTGGCTATCATCGCCCCATGATGAGGGTTATTTTGCAGACATTCTAAACCTCTGCAGCAATTTATTATGAAGCAAACACTTATGCTTAACTTTTAAGCATCACAGATCTCTGTATAAGTCTATAATATATGCAGAGGATCATTAAATTTTTATTGTGCAGTTCTGGAGGGAAAAAAAACCAAAACAAAACCAAAAAAAAACCCCAACAAGCCAGCAAGAAAAATTTTGAATATAAATGGGGTTTGTTTGCCTAGTGTGATATTTTGACTAGAGATGAAACAGACATGTTTTGGAACTATTTGCCCGAAAGAAAATTAAAAGAGGCTTGTCTGAGAGGAAGAAGGTGAAATCTCAGAGGCCTTTGTTGACATCCCTGATACATAACTTTCCAGATGCTTCTAATAAGCCCCAAGGAATGTAATGGATACAGTTCCACAGTAACACCACTGGCAATATTAGAAAGCCTCGTCAGTTTTGGTCTGATGCATTTTCCTATGGATACAACAAGGAGGAGGCAAAGCACAACAGCAATAATGAACAACAGAGATGGAAACAGGCCAGCGGTGATTGGAGTTCATTGCAAGTATTGAGCAACATGAAGGTTCAGCACGATTCAATATACTTTGTGGTCTGGCCCATTTTAAAGAGAAGGATTGTTTGCCAAGATTCAGTGTGGGATTAGGTTTCCAAACTCTTCAGAGTCTGAGGAATGCTTGGATGAAAAACAAAGGTTTGGGCTATTTAGTAAATAATAATAATAGCAGCTTCTGGTTGCTATGATTGATCCAAATATTTCCTTGGAAACAAAGCACAGCAGCAGCATTTGCCAAGTTGGATGAAGCTGATTTGAAACCAAAATCAAAATATAAATAATAATAATAATTTGAAGGGGAAGCAAGTTACCAAAATCTGTTAGGCAATCTGCAGGTGAATTTATCTACCTAGGCTACTCTTAAGACCATGATCTGTACCACTATGAGTAGTGCAGGGAAGGGGATGATTATTCACTGGTGATGAAGGAACTTCTGACAAAGTTCCTGGTGTCACGTTTAAAACAAGCAAGAACAACATGTCTCTTTCTCAGCTGGTGCACAGGAACTTGCTTCTAGAGGGCATAAAACCCCACATATGTCTGTGGTAGTTGCACACAAAGTGTTGTTCATATTCAAACTCTAGCTCAGAAGGTGTTTAAATGACTACTAAAAGTTGAGAAGGTCTGCTAGGAAAGGTTCATTTTTTCTTTATCCATCATACCTTATCCTACAGGTTCTTGACATGTCAGAGAAAGGAAAGGTCACTGACCCAGAAAGAAACTTTCTTACATTTTATTCCAGGTTTTCAAATTTCTCTCATTCACAGATACTTTTGTCCAGATCACTACTATAAGAATTTAAACATGTTTAGCTGTGATAAAAACTTACGAGTGATGAATACAACATCCTAAGAGCTGTCATTCCAGTCAGTATGTGTCATTGGATGTCAACGCAGATAACGTCTGAAAATTCTGCCAAAACGCAGTATTGTGGGAAGATATGAATGACCCTGGTGGACAATTGCCAAGACCTGGAAGGATGACTGTGCAGTTAATAGATGTAGCAATAACTTTATTAATTATTGGCTTCCTATATGGGTCTGACTACACAATGCAGTTCATACTTCAAAAAGAGTAGCATCCAAATGCAGGAAAAAAATAGTCAGCAGACATGTCTTCAGCTGCAACAAAAAATGACATCTTGATGTGACCGACAGATGACTAGTCAAACTAAGCTCTGATTCACTCTTCTAGACTGTCACATCCCCCAAAAAACCCACATAATTCTCACTTTTGTCTACTTAGGTTGTCTGCTGATACAGTTTTATCCCATTTTGCACACCAAGGTGTCTTGTGCACTGTTAGAAACTGGCATAGTCAGTGTTTATTATTAATGATGGCCATATGTTTCCAACAGGAAAGCCAGGAAAAAAATTATATTCTATGCAGCAAAATGACCACAGGGTATTCTGTGCCTGCTGGTCTGCCCTCAGCCTCCATCATCAACACCAGTTCATGATGTTCTCTGTAGCCCTCAGGGCCCATGGGACTAAAGTAGCTATTGACACCTTCCCCACTGCTGCCCCTGAATAAACAATGTGCAGTTATAAACAGTCAGCCAAGGCACAGGTTCAGCACACTTCAAGACTGGAACTACAGTTATTGGCACTGTTCAGAGTTGCTTTGATTGCTTTGAGTCCTTATTGCTATCTCAAATGGTTTTGTTTGTACAAGATGGGTGTATGTTATTCACCCCATGCCACTTCTAACTGAAGAGAATCTCCTTCAGCCCTAGCTAGGTGAGTCTGTAATGATGTGGCTCGCTATGTGACAGAACCTATATATTTCCTGAAGATACCAGGTTCAGTTCTCAGTGTATCAATAAGGTTAGTGGCTATTTTAGGTACTCTGATCTCAGCTGTTGATGCCTCAGTTGATAGAAGAAGGATCTTCTTCACACATGTCGTGTGTGAAGCTGCCCAAGTACCTGAATGTGCAAAGCTCAAAGCTGGTCAAATCAAAACCAGTGACAACCAGACTGGGTGACTGTGCAGGTTTTTCTGAGGTTAAACAGCTTAAAATTTCACCAGCTAACCAAGAATCATGATTCTGGGGTGAGATTTAGTGTCTCGCCCTCCTTGCCTAAGAGTGCTGCATTAGCCACCAGGGCATCCAAATTGTGCTGAAGACACAATGGATCAGATACACTTTTCCATCAATGTGATCAGTATAACATATACAACCCTCTGCATGGATGTTCCTCAGCTTCCTCTAGGAGTCTTTTGGCCTTTCAGAAATGAGAGAGTCCTGCCCTCAAGTAGCCTCTTTGACACTGGTTTTCAAAGGGAGAAGACTTTTTGTGGTTTGTTTTTTATTTATAAGACATGAGACTGTTTTTAAGGAGGCAGGAAATGAATAGTCTTTCAAAAGAGTTTGATTTTTATATGACATCAGGGACACCTCTATTTACCACCATTAATTCCAACAGACATGAGAAGGGATACTAACTCTTGCATTTAATCCCCTGGCTATTAAACCATGTTTACATCACTGTCCAGAGACCTCACAAATTATCAGTGCAGACTGGACTCAGAAACCATGCATGTCTGAGTTTGCATCCAGCTCTCTTGGGAGCTGCTCAGCCCCACCACTGGGCACACAATCCTGTCAATCCTACACGCAGTCACAATTCATGCTGCTGCTTCAATGTTTATCACTGCTCCAGCTTGGGGCTTGCACAGATACGTTTGCAGCTGCATGACCATCTCTTCCAAGGTACATGTTGGAAACCTTGTGTCCTTGTGCACTGTCTTTCATCCAGTTTCAGGACTGACTTTTTGATATTTCATTGAGCATCTCCTGGGCTAAAGATAGATCTGAGTCAAGACAGAAATGGTGAGTCCAGGTGCAACAAATAAGTGCAAGGCGAAAGAATTTGGGATCAGGGGAGAAGGACTTGAACAGTCTTCTCAAGAAGGCTGCTAATGAATAAAAATATGTGCAATCAAATTTTCCCATTTCAGCCCACCGTGGAGTCATAAAGGCTATGGCATCCTTTGCTTCACCACTGTTACAGGCAAGATCTGACATGAAGCAGCATAGATATTGTAATCAGTTGTGTTTTTCAAGAGCTTCCTTCTAGTTCTCCCTGTTAATGTGACACTTAAACAAAACGTTTCTGCAAACCTATAGTAAAGGAGGGACTTACCTCCTGGTTTTGGCTAAGGAAGATGTAGAAGTACGTGGGGGACTAGATAGTTCAAAGCACAAGTGATTGTAACATGTGAGCTCACATGCAACAGGACCAAAATACACCCCTCTATAGCATACCTTTTTTCCAAGGAAGGACTACTCATCACATCATTTCTGCTCCTTGACATCCCTTTAGCAGTTTCCTTCTACAATGATGTGCAGCATCTTGTGATCTGGCAAGTTGCATAGTGATTCCTGGAACTGATGTGGGGCTGTCTAGGGACAATGCTATGAAATGCCACCATCTGTTGGTTGTATCATCTGCCCAGTCTTATTTTTTCGGCCATAAGCCTGTTGCTCTACCCCATGCAGGTAGAGATCCCAATGCAAACATTTTTATATTCATTCAGGCCATAATACAGACCTTATTTAAAGCTTAATTTGTTTTGCTGAAATGAGAACAAAATTTCAGGATTTTATGGCAAAAGTTAGAATGGACTGGAAATGAATATTTGGAAAATGTTTTCTCAGCTTCTCATTATGTTATGCATTTTATAAAACACATTTCTAGTGTTATTGCCTGGATAGTTTAGATAGAAATAGGTCCCCTGTTACTGGGGATTTCATCTCCTCTTGTTCAGCCTCAGATGTCATGTGTGGTTACTACAGCAGTGGCTCTTTGATGTTTGCAGACAGAAGATGGCAATGCACAGCAGGGCATAATAAAAAGCAATGAAAATGCTGTTTGCCCTAGTTTCCTAGGGTAAGAAGTACTATACAGTCATGCTACCTTTGCAATTGCCTCCCTGTAAGTGTCTTTGCCTGTCTAACCTTTCAGTCCTCTCCTTTTTTCCCCATGTAGTTTTGAACATGCTGTACAATTTCAATCACTTTTGACAGAAACTTGGAGGCCTCAGTGGTACTCCACAGCTCACAATTTTCTGCTCATAGTCAATGGAAAAAACTTTTAGTGGTTGTCCAGAGACAAATTCTGTAGCAAAACCTCAACCCTTAATAGACATTAGAGAATCAACCACAAAACACAGATCCATAGAAAGACAGGTTTTGGTTATACCAAATGTTAGAGTGAAGCATCACTGTAAGCAGTATGGCTGAAGAAGTAGAGAAACACTATGAGCTCTTGCCTCCACTGGGGAAATAGTATATCCAAGTCAACTCATCTCAGGCAACATCCAGCAGTTCGCAAAGACAATTCCCTATTTTGTTAAGGAGCTTTTTTCCTTTTTTTTTTTCCCCCCATGTGTGTGAGGCATTACAGAGGACACAAGAGTGGATCTGGAGGACTTTTCACTAATTGCTTGCTAGTCAGAATGCAGTAGTTGTAACAAACCCCCACAATCCTAAAAGAAATGTGGTACAAAGCAGAAAGGCGTCAAAGCAGCCTTTGGGCAAAAAGTAAGAAAGAAATATCACAGGGATGGAGAATATCAGCAGCAATGTGTGCTCGCAGCCCAGAAGGCCAATTGTACCCTGGGCTGCATCAGAAGGAGCAGGTCCCCCACAGCAGGTCAAGGGAGGGGATTCTCCCCCCCTGCTCTGGTGAAATCCCACCTGGAGTACTGCATCTGGCTCTGGGGCCTTGGATGTAAGAAGGTCACAGACTGTTTGAAATGAGGAGGTCATGGAAATGATTAGCACCTGTGCTATGGAGATAGGCTGAGAGAAGTGGGGCTGTTCAGCCTGAGGAAGAGAAGGCTCTGGGGAGACCTTATTGTGGCTTTCCAGTACCTGAAGGGGACTACAAGAGAACTGGAGAGGGATTTTGGATGAGGTCATGGAGTGACAGAACAAGAGGGAATGCTTACAAACTGAAAGAGGACAGGTTTAGAATAGATATTAGGAATAAATCCTTTACTGTGAGGGTGG
>VWZF01003773.1:62195-119123 GCA_013396755.1 Sclerurus mexicanus
TTCAAGGCCAGGTTGGATGGGGCTTTCAGCAACCTGCTCTGGTGAAAGGTGTTCCTGCCCATGGGCAAGAGGATTGGAACTACATGATCTTTAATGTCCCTTCCAACCCAAATAGCTCTGTCATCCTATGATTACCTAGGAGCTGCTCTGGCCAGCAATAAGTGGGTAGCTTATTACTCCTGTAGTGTAACATTCTTTGAGACTTTGGTTTGACTTTTATAGAGCAAGTTCATGTCTACCTCCAAGGCAGAAATAATTTCTTGTCTGCTGGTTCAAGTACATGACATAGAGACTAACTCCAGCCTTTTGGGACTGTAGTGGGTTTTACTCTTAAGGAGTCATTTGCAGTTCACATGTGAGACTCTAAAGGTGGATATTCCTATTGCATCTCTCTCTCTTGAGGGTGTCATGTTGCTGCTCTCCTTACCCCATGCATCAGGCCATGGACAGGAGAAATGGAGGTCACATGGCAGAGGGGTGTCCATAGGGACTGTGCTTTCTAACTGCAATCCTCTGAGCATCCACCCCTTGTCATGGCTTTTGCCTGCTCTGTGATGTCACAGCCCAGTTCAGCTCCTTAGGTAGCCCTTTATTTGTGTCCACACAGCATCTCTCATTTCTTAGGAATGTCCAAGAGCTTTTTTCCCAAACTTTCCAAGCAGTTGTAGGGCTACAGAGGGCTGTGAGGCATCTACACATGCAATGCCAACCTGAATACTCCTTCGTTAAGCCTGGCATATCTGTGGCCCTGGATTTGCATGCCCACACAAGGCATCCATTATTTGGCACGTTGATGTAACCCCCACAAAACACCCTCACAAAGCCTTCTGGAGCTCTTCTACATTTTTCTGCTCCAGGATAATTCAGCAATGCAAGTCCCATCCAAGAGATATAACTACATGCTGGAAAAAGAGAGGCTGTTCAAAAGTGCTTGATGCAATTTTACTAAGTGGCATGGGGCAAAATAACTCAAAGAAAATCAGAAAGGAAACATTTCCACCCAAGAAGCCTCATTTAATGTGATGGTGAGAATACAGCCTTCTTAAATTTCCTTGTCTGAGAGTTTTGAGAAGCTTAGATAAAACTTCTCTCATCTTCTGAGCGTTCTCCTAAGAGATCCTTCACGGAAAATATGTGGTGCCTTCTGCCATATAGCCTGTACTAGCCCTGGAGTATGCTGAGAGAATTTCAGGAGAGAATTAGAAAGAGAAGTTGAATCTGTGACCCTTTTTTCTATAGCTGGTTACACTATTCTCATAGTGTAACTAGCCCCAGGCCATCACCCACATGTCAAAGCAGAGGAGCAAAGGTATATTGTATTTTTTCACCCACCCTTCAGGCAAAGTAGATGTGCTTTTTTCAAATTCATTTCATAGTAGAAAAAACAGTGTGAATGCAGATATTTTGAACCCAAATTTCTTGTCCACTCCACTGAGACATCATTGCTTTAGGAGGCTCCAGGGACTCTGATCAGCAAAACTTCTAATATTCTGAGGTTGTTTAAACACCTGTAGCATGGATCAGAGACCATCCTGGATTTAAGAGTTCTTGATCATCTCCTGGGACACAGAAGGGATAGCACACATTAATCCATAGAGGGGGCTCTCCTTCTCCCTGCAGCCTCACAGGCTCAGTAACAGAGGATTATCAGGTTCACAGTTCCCTGCAGTGGAACAGCAGAGCTTCTGGGTTGAATTTCTGTCCACCCTTATGTTGCATCACATGTCATGTCCTAAGCAGTCATCTTCATCTCCTGCATGCTGCAGGTCTCCTGCAGGCCCACCAGGATCACAATTCATTGGAACCAGCTCCTGTGAGTTTCCCAGACTCTCTTCCATGTGCCTGACAGGTTCCTCTGCCAACCAGGTTTGGGGATTTGTCCCCAGGTAGACAGTTCTAGTAGAGTACTTTGAGGAAACTGGTTTACCATCTGTCTGTGTCTACCTGTGGCAGCTTAATGGAGAGTAATGATCCTCCATGAACCCCCTAAATGAAAGCCATTAACTGAACCGATGAGAGAAATTGAATTATTGTCTCACTCAATACTTCCAATTTACCTGCCAGTTCATCTTGTCTAAGGCATGCTGAACATGGACATAGTCTCTGTCAGTCACCAAGTTGCAGGCAGAGAGAGAGAGACCCTTCCTTGGCTCCCCAGGAAAGTTGAAATGTGCTAGCAAAGTCTTTGGTCAATTGCTGACTGATTTTTATAACTCATTTTCTTTCCCTGTAATCTGAACTTGTTTGAGATTGATTTTTTGCTGGTGGTTTGCACTGACAGAAGGTGTGTCCAGGAGCTGCTCTCCCACAAAACAAGTCTGCCTCTCCCTGAGGCTCAGACCATGCAGTGGGTGCAATATCAGTGGTGGGTGTATTTATGTTGTTTTATCAGTCTGCCTGACACATGTAGGCAGGCCAAATTTAGTACAGGCACTAAATATGAAAACATCAAGATAAACATGAACACATGGTTTCGAGGATGCACATGAGTAAGGGACCATAAGCTCTCCCAGCATTTAGGATCTCCTCAGTCCACTGACAGGAGGAACAGCAGACTTGAGAGTTTGCCTGCAAATTTCCCAGTTTGAAGTAATACCTAACAAATTAGTATCCCTAAAATTGGCATACTTGCAAATTCAGTGCCCAGGGGACAGAGGTGCTTTGTGACCACTCTTACAGTTTCAAAATGTTTCATGGATCTTTTTTTGTGTCTCTTACCAACACGGCAGTTTGGGAGTTGAAGAGCCAGGATGAGGTGGCTTGCTGAAGCCCAGACCTGCTACCTGCTCCCACAACCAGCTAACAGAGGGGTGGCTGATAGCTTTACATTACAACTAGATGGCTGGGGCAGGTGAGAGGGGAGGCAGAGAAGTTTCTTCCTGGTGCTGGCCACACTTCACTCCTTGGTCTGTGTGGATGCTGGCCACTCTTTGCTGGTGGAAACAGTGGGAGGAGGTCTGTTTTTTATTGGCTTGCCTCCCGACTCTGCACACCCTGTGCCATTCTTCGCAGGGAACAGTCGCCACTTCCTGGATTCACTGCAGACTTCTTGAGAGGTCAACACCATCTGCAGAGGATTTGCTGCCCCTTCCCCTCCCACAATGCTTCTTCTAACAAAGGATGGTAGAAGAGGGTCTTTGCACAGTCCATGGGAAAGGTTTCATCCTGTCCCTGTGGCTGCCAGTCCCATGTGAGCTTTCGGAGCCAGCAACTCTCCCTGGTCACCATTTTTGCCTTGCTGGAGCCCATGAGTGACTCATGGCACCCACTGCCTTCTGAGGCATGACATTGCCTCCTGTTGTCTGTAAATAGAACTGGACTGAAGAGGCAGGGATAGGACCTTGATTTGTTTGAAATTAAATAAGGTGTTGCTGTTTGTTCTGTGGTTTTGGAGATATATATATATATATATTTGTAGTGAAGAGCTCTTATCCTCTTCTATACATTTTATGATTAAAGTTCCTTAATTTCAAAGGTTGTGGTATGATTTTGGCAAGAGGCCCCTTTCCCACTCCAGGTAGGCATCTTTGTTTCTTTTAAACTGAGGCAATCACTTACTGTAAAATGGAAAGGACTTAGAGCAACTGAGCAATGTGTTAGAAGTGATATGCTTTTTTCTTACTCATCATGCATCCAACTATTGGCAAAGGGGACTTTTTTGCCCTTGATGTTTGATAAAGTAGATTTAATCAGACAGGACATTGGCCCTGATAGTGTCATGTTAGACCATCTATTATTCAGGTTTTGTTTCTGCTGGTCCCTAGATGGATTGGTGTGTCTCCCAGATGTTCTTCCATGTTCGTGTGATGTCTTTTTGTTTTCATGGTCGATAACCTTGTGCCTGGTGTGTGCAAATCTAATTATATTTTGGTTGAACAGAAAATGTCGGCTTGCATACACTTCCAAGAATGATGGATAACCTATCTCTGGAAATAGCAGAGCCACAAATGGGAACTATCCACAAGTGTGAAGTTAACACAGTCTATTTGCAAAATAGAATAAAAATAAAATAAAATGCTCAAACTACAACACACCTTTATTCTTTGCTTGTGTAAAACTGCAGCAGTAAATGGAAAATGGCAGTAAAGAAGGAGATAATAGCATATAGATGACCTGTGCAGGGAACACTAAGATAAAATCTGTTTTGGCTCCTACTGGTTCTTGCTCTGTGATCTTGGTGAGAGTTCATTTTAACCATCTCTTTTCTGTGCTAGCACTTTCTTGCCTCCTCTTCTTCACTGTTCTTTCTGTATATGTGCTGACCTTCTCCTGCTTCTCCTAAAAATGTATAGATACTCACCAGAAAAGACCACCAAACTTGAAATATCATCTTTTGCACTGCTGTCTGTCTCCACCAATTGTCTGTTATCCTAAGTCAACAAAAGACCTTCTGTTGGGGCTCAAGCACGTATAGAAGTTCTCGTAAAATTGGGGGCTGAGGCCAGCACGATATGCAAGGGAAACACCCCAACACTATGGACACACAATGCCTTCAACAAGCTTAGCCTGCTTTCCCAAAAAGTGCACAGAACTCCGTGAATACACAATTTTATGTAGGTTTTATTTAGAGTAACTGTGATTTTATTTTTCTTATGGTGTTCTCTCTTTCTATAGATTTTCTGATAGTGTGGCGGCTGGAAAGGCTCTTGGTGCCAGCTCATGTGGGAGAATGTACCATATATAAAATGTGATGTTGTTGACAAAACTTACAGATGACTGAAGCTCATCAGCAGTAGCAAACAGCTGGTGTTAGTCAAGATGCAAATTAGTTTTCCAAGTCAGGAAGGAAGGCACAAATAATCTTTCCAAAATGCAGCAATAAAGACCTACTTCTGTCATTTAGTATCCTATACAGCTCCAGGACATAAAGCCTCCTGAACTTATGGGAATGCCTTGTTGCAAACAACAGCTCAGCTATGATCTCTTGGCTCCAGGATTCCTTCCATTGATTCTCATAATTAAGATGAGGTTAAATCAGTAAAACTGAGTCATGGAGGTCTACAGAGTGTGAATCTTTCATTTACTGGCTCAAGTGATCCTGTTCAATATTCACTGGCCTTTTTGGTTCAGATGCCATCGGAAGGCAGTGACAGACCCTAATTATAGACATCTGTGAGTAATACATTTCACAGCTGTTGTGCTATAATGGGCAGGGAGAAGTTCAGGCAGCAGCCAGCATTTTCATGGAGTGCTGGATGCCAGTAGCTGGGTCTCCACTTGGTGTAGAGCCTGTGGATTGCAGCTGTTCAGGCCAGGAGGCAGGCAGCACTCCTGGGGCGGCACATCCCACAGGATAGACCAGTGCTTGTAGAAAGACCAGGAATGAGAAGGTCGTTCTCATTCCCAAGGGAGATTCATCCCACTGGGCCACACCAGCTACTGTCTCCAGAAGCTGCAGAATTGTAGAGAGAAGAAACTGATCCAGAAATAACAAGCCAGGAGGCAGAGAGAATATTGCAAAAAGAAAATACCGTGGAGGTTATTCCATAGTAGTTCCCCTCCTGTCACCATGGTTAGACTGTAAATTCCCATGAGGGAGTTGTGAGAGTTGGCATCATATAGATGGAGATACTGTCTGGTAGATCTGTGATGGTCCTGATATACCTTCCTCTTCATTTGTCCTTGCAAATGTCACACTTCCAACATCCCTGACTCTCTAGGGACTCTGGAAGTGGCAAATAGGTCAACAGGCTTAGAAATAGGTGCCAGCTATAAATAGTGTGATAACAACCTGTAAATAAACTGAAGAGCCAGAGTGTAATGGCAGAGAGGCTGTCACCATGTGTGGGAGGTGTTGCTTTCCCTGCCACTGGCAGTCCGGGAATGGCGGCTGTGAACCATCCATGGAAAGCATCCAAGTTGCCATGTGTTCAGACAGGGAAGAATTCAAGCTCGGCCCCCATTCCTCACAGCCCCTGCTATTTCTAGCTCCCTTTCATGTGTCTCTGTGTGTTTAAAATAGGTACAATCTTTAAATAGTCATGACTTCAGATGGTAGTTTTCAAATAAATCCAAGCGATGGACTGTGGTCTGACCGAATGTCCTGGAGCAAGGTCTGCCTTGGTCCTAGGATCCAGATGGATCAAAACCAAGACCCTCAGGATATAGCATCTGAATTATTTGGTGCTGGGCTTTGTGTGGCTGGTTACAAAGTTCTTTCAAATTTCTGCCCAGGCAGATGAAGCATCACCTGGGTAAAGCACAACCCCTTTCTTCAGAGCACCTGGAAAATTCTGGACACCATGGTTCCTGGCTGGAGGCAATGGGCAAGGAACAATAGAGCATTGCAGAACTTGCCTACTGGTTTCAAACACATGTGATAGATTATAGTGCTTGGATGTTTTACAGTTTGGATGAGAAATGCCCAGTCCTCCAACAGCTTTCACCTGGTTTTAACTGCCAGATACCATAAACCAAAAGTTCCTCTGGAGAAAATTCCTCTGCCGGCAAGAACCAATCTGTTTATAAGAGATCTGATCACATGTGTACACTTGAATTTAAACCGAGCTTGTTAAACAGACCAGATATGAGTCTGTTCTCAGTCAGTTTCTGCAACTATAAAACAGGGACAAGAGAGAACAAGGACCAACAGCTCCTTGTAAGCAAAACCACTTTTCTGCCAGACTATCTGTAAGTCACAGGACCTGTCCCTTTCCCCCTATGAGTGTCCTCCAACATTTTGGTCAGCCACTGAAGCCACATTTGAAGCAAAAAGTCAGTTCATCCTCTCTTGTTAGCTTTGCTAACCGAGTCATTGAGTGACACATAAGCTGAATTAAAGGATGGATGTTGGTTTTAAAAGCTGCAAAATGTTGCAGCTGTTAAAAACATCTGCTGTTCTGCATGTTAGAAGCAGGAGGATCCAGTTTCCCTGGCCAGAGGATGATGCTGACTGGTCTCAAAACAAGTATTATTACATGAAATGCTGTCCAATCTGAGGATATGCTCAGCTCACTATGCACCAAGTACTCTGTGCATTGGCTGACGTATCTTCCTCCAGTACAACCAGTCCTGACAATTTCTAGAAGTAGGATTTGGACTGGAACAATATCCATAAACTCTGCAGGAGCAACTGCTTGGCTTAGTTCGGCTCTGTCCCTGCAGGGCTGATTCAACAGTCTGGTTGTTCCAGACTTGGTGCAGAGCTGGGAGCTCACCATAAGTCTCCCTGCTAGGGTGGGGCAAGCACATATTTTGTAGATGACAGCTAAGTAAACTCAGTCCTCTGGTAATTCATAAAACAGGGATAGTGCAAGAAGTCTTGAAATTCTTGTCTTCTGGCAGAGATACTGGATAGCATCATGCTGTGTAACTTTGTACAGCAAACCACGCCTTGACCCTGCTTCCTGGTGGGGATAGATTTTAAGGATGAGTGGCAGCCAGGGAAGGGCACCAGGGTTCAGCATCTTTTCAGCATAAGGTCCATGAGAGCAGACATGTACCTGTCTAGCTGTACATTAGTTTGCCTTCACTGGCAGAAACCTGGTTCTCTGGTGCACAAGGGTAAGTATGTGCCTGAGGGTACAATCAGCTCACTCCTGTTACACTGGTAATGAAAAGCAGGTGAAGGCAAGTTTGTCACGTCAGAAAATTACTCTTCTTTTACATTATCAGAATCACAGAATATTCTGAGTTGGAACGGACCCAAAAGGGTCATAAAGTCCTGCTCTGATCTGGTCCTCCTTGTGGTCAGAACACTCTGCAGCATCACAGGGATTTCATCCCTGTTATCACACACTACACAGATATACCCAGAGTCACTAATCAGGGTCTAATTCAGGAGAGAAGGTAGAAACTAACTTTCTGGTGTCCTTTCATCTCTTCATGCTCTGGTTTCTTTTCAGTCAAATATGAGTCATTCTTCTGTCTTCCCTTGGAGGACTGCAATGGATTCATAAGGCTGCATGGGCAGGACATGTCAAAGCTTTCAGTAGAAAATTCTCTCCCACAGATCCCATAGAGCTGCACCCCTTGCTCTGCAGACACACGATGGGGAGCTGCTTTACTCTGCTGAAATGGGGCCATTGGGATCCCAGCATGAGGTGACACTGGAAATCTTTGTCCTGAGCTAGCTCAGCTAGCTTTTCCTAGAGAAGAATACCAGCTCCACTCCGTTAAATAACTCCTGCTACCTTATGCTTCAGAGATTTCAAAGCCCCCACCAGCACACTTCCCCCTCCTCAGATCCTGGGTTGCTGGGGGCCCCTCCAGTGTTTCATTAGGTTTCCTTTATTAAGGTTTCATGTACAATGAGGGACTTTGTAGTGAAGTGACAGAGGGCAGCCAGTTCGTGTGGGACTCTTTGTCTCAGGTTTTGTAAGAGCTGGTATTGTGAAAGCATTTGACGTGCCCACCAACATAAATATAAAGACAATTTAATGACTTATTACTTTTAATTGGGGGTGTGGAGAGGGAAAATAAAGAAGAAAGTGCCTGGCTGAGCCTGTGCCAGAGAACTCAGGTGGGAATTTATTGTAGGGTTCCCAAGACTGCCAATTGCCCATAGCAATGTATTGTGTAGGAACACAGCCTCCACAGCAGAGGTGATTAAAGGTCCAGAGATGAAGGCAAAAGAGTGGTTGCATGAGTTAGAACGGGAATAACAACTCCAGGTGGGCTCAAATCCACACACAAAGCTTTTAGGGAAATTCTATAGCACATCAGAGAAGGTTATGGAGGAGTAGAGATTTTGACGCTCCCTCAGTGAATGCTTGCTCTACAAAAAGTATTAACTGCCACTAAAACGTAGGTCTTTCCCAACTCTACAAAGCTGGACAGCACAAAACCACCACTGATTTTGGCAACACTAGAAGAGCCAAAACACCTAGAGAGCTGTAAATTCAGCTCTTGACTTTGGCTATGCCCTGGCTGTAATGGAAATCTGAGGATCAGAATCCCCTCTTCCAGCCCTAAAACCTGTAATCCTGCAGGTCACTGAGCACCGTGGTGGCCTCCCAGAGGCAAACCAGCAGGCAGAAATGCAGAGGAGAAATGTCTCATAACATGCAAAAAAACAGCACAGCCTTATTCCAAGGCAGCTCTTGTGCTGATGCTGATTTTCATGGGATAGGTGGTGGAGGTATATGGAGATTCCCAGGAAAGCAAACATGTCTCTCCGTGGTTGATAGGTGTGAAATGACATTTACTTGCCTAAAAGGAAGTATGAAGTGTATTGGATGAGGCAAAGGAAAAAAATAATTATTTAATGTCTGCTTCTCCTTCCCCACCACAAAAAAAAAAAAAGAAGAAAGAAAAAGAAAGAAAGAAAGAAGAAAATGTTTTCCATTATTTCATTTTATGCCTGGAAAGGGAAAAAACTTTGAAACCATCTTCCTGGGAGGTCCTGATGAAACAGGGCTGTCAGAGACGGCAGCCAGTTGCCCTTCTGATTTGAAATCCAGCTAATTAGCTCCAAAGTACAGTGCTTCGGATCTGAACAGGGCATGAAGCTGCTGAGTTTGATATTTCCAGGCCTGTCAACCCTTGCATTAAAAAAGAAACGAGCTCCATTGCAGTGAGGGAGCAGCAGGCTTAATGAGGCACCCTGGGGCAATTTGGCAGAACTGGAAAAGAGACCGCCTTGATGGCAAGGCCCTCCTCCTTCTTGGTGGGAGCCTGGGGTACAGAGTGGTGCTAAAGGAGGAGTAATTCCTCCTCCCAAGGCCCCTACAGAGATTCACAAAGGCTGGGACCAGAAGGCAACACTAAAAAAAGGAGGGGAAACTGTGCTCTGTAGCAGCAGCCTCTTCCTGGCATCCCAGAGCTTTGAGCTGCAAGAGTATGCGATGTCATGGTCTTCTGGGGAGGCAAAGTCATGCACAGATGTTGTTTCTGTTTCTTGTGCTAGGCTTGGGATAGCATCAACTCCATTTGGAGGACCTTCTCTGAAGATACCTGGATGTGGTAACAGCCCTGGAGCAAAACCCTGGACCAAGCCACAAATTGTGTTAAAAAGTGCCTGATACCAGGACAAAACCAGCACTAGGAAGTGTCAATACCCTTAGTAGACTCTCTCCTGTAAGGTCAGCAGGGCACAGCTACCACTGAGTGAACTCTAGGCAAGACAAAGGCTCATGGGGACATACCACCTCCAGGTACAGGACGTCTACCCACAGACAGAGAACTGAGGGACTGAGCTTTTCTAAGATACAAATGAGAACCAGACCAGAAATCAGGCACCTAAATCCTATTTGAAGTTCAATTTTCTCCAGAATATAGTTTATCACATCTGGAATAAAGAGTTGCTCTTCATAAAGACTATTGCAACAGCATCACTGAACCTCAGAGGTTGTTATTCAAGCTCAGATGGTGGCTTAGCAGTTGTCATACGCAGCTAGTTCTGTTAGGGTCCCAGGACTTATACAGAGGTTCTCCAGATATTTCACCAGTATAAGTGTCACTGCAGCAACACATATCAATTCCTTAACTGGGTCAGGAAACTATTGCTGTCTTTAATCACACAAGTTTTGAGAACTGCAGCATCCTGTTGTCCACTGAGAGATGCAACCCCTCTCTGGAATGCGGGAAAGCCTGGGAGAGCTGCTGTGTAGACATACTCCCTGTATCCAAGGCAGGCATAGGAAAGCATTCCTAAGTGTGTCCAAACTGCAGTGCAGTTCAAACTGGGACATCGTGGCACGTGGCATCCTCCTTGGTCTCTTATGTAGGACATCTTTTGCATGGGTGTTTCCTATTTCTTCAAACACTCTCTAAACTTCTGCAAGGGATCATGCTGCCAGGCACAGGAGAAATGTCCCCTTTGAGACCACGTCTCACACTTGCAAACCATAGACTGTCCTTTTTACCCCTTAGCCCTGAAGGTAGAGATAAAATAGAGGAAGGAGAGAGTATTCATTGTGAAAGTCCCTAAAGCAGCACCCATCAAGGAGTGATTTTCACTTCAATGCCTCACTGAAGAAATCTCAGCTCAAAGAAAGGTCTTAGCCAAAAGAAAGTGGAAGACAATATTATTCAGGTAATCCAACATTATGCTTCAGAGAGCACAAGAAGTTTACATGGGAGGGTGAGAAAGCCATTTTTCTGATAGGCTGAGGATACTGCACAGCTCACTGCTACATCCTGGGAAGAATCTCATCTTCCCAATGAGCAGTTGCTATCTGAGAAGACAGGATTAACTGGAACAATAGTCTGACTGGACCACCGGACTATAAGAATTGGCTTTGTCTGAGTACCCATTCTCCTCCTTTGCCTTCCCCTTGAAAACAGACATCAAGACAGAACATAACTCTCTGTCCCACCAAACTGAGAGATGTGTTGTTGCGTGCATTAAAAGATAAGGCACATACAAGCAGATGTCAAAAGTGCTGGACCTTACTTCAGCTGGATGTTTGCACTGCTGCAAAAAAGTTGTGACACCACAGCTGTGGAGCTAAATAACAGACAGACTCATGGAATGGTTTAGCTTGGAAGGGACCTTAAAAATCATCTAGTTCCAACCTCACTGCCACGGGCAGGAAAGCAGCTCAAAAAGCAATGAAGGGCACGCATATGTTAGTCCTTCAGGATGAACTCATTCCGCCATGTTGGAGGGCAAGCTTTTTATTAACAAAATACTACACTTCAGATTTCACAGTGCTTCTGGTACAGTCACATTCCTTTGGTCAGCAATGGTCTTTCACTGCTCTGCTTTTTGGCTTTTGCTGTGGAGCAACTCCTAGAGCTCAAGCAAGAAAAATATTTAAACATATTCCTAAGACCCTTTGATTTCAACCCTCTGCAACGATTTTGCATTTTTCTTTAAGTTTTTTTTCTTTGTCTGCCATAAATTCTAGCTTAAAAACAATTTTCAGGGTGTCCTATCCACCCCCATTGTCTGTTCTTTAGCAAGTCCTGGCCAGTACCCATCTTGCTCCTTCTAGAAACAATAATCTGTGTATGCAGTACTGGTGTAGGATAAATAATGCCTGAAAGGCTTCAAGGCTGATCTTAAGCAAGATTTGTAGGGAGAAAGCATAACTTTTCTAAAGCTAACTGCTTTAGCTTGAATAAAACAGAAGATTTCCCAGGTACATAAAACATTTGACCTGATGGATGCAAACCCAGTCAACAGCACCACATTGCAGTGACAGAGTCAAACACTGACGCACCCCAGAGCATGTAAACAAGAAAGATCTGCAACAACATGTGAAATAGTCACAGATTTTAAGAGCTGGGTAGATCAGAGACAGACAATTTCCAGTTCACAGGTACTTTCAGTGTGATTTGGATGTCACTGCGCTCCCCGTACTATCTATTCCCATATTTCTCAAAGCAACCCTGGTAAAAATGAAGGCACTTGCACAGCATGGAAGAAGCCCTGACCCCAGGGACTTGTCTGAGGAGGCTGTTTTATAAAGTCATGCCATGCTGAAGCTACATTGGGAATATGTGAGAAAGAAAAGGAAGGGTGGAATTGTCTACAGCTCCTGCTACAAACTGAGACTGTATGCCCAATGTGTGCAAGTATGTCAGGATTGTTTTCACATTGTCCAGAAAAAGAAGCAATATTTGGAAAGCAGAGAAGGAAGGAGGGCTGGTGGACTCAGGGCATTCTTCATTTCTTGCAGAAACTCATCCTGATAAGGAAGTCTGGCTGAGAACACCAGAACAGGAGAAATTACAACCCGGGGGTATCTTTATAGACCCATTTTTTTTCTCTTTCTCCAAAACTACACAGTAGACTAAAATACTGACTCTCCAAGGCAGGGATGTTGCATATTCCTGATCCAGAAATGCCACATCTGATCTGTTCTCCTAGTAAAGACATGGAATTTTAGTGATTTCCTTGGCTGTATTATTCTTTACCTATAGGGTCTTGGGCTATGCTGAGACAAGTCCTGACTTCACATGGTCATTTGGCTTAAACAGTTGAACACTTCTCCTTCTATCACTGTTTTTTGATAACATATGAATATCCAAAGTATCTCCTAAATCTTGTATCTCTACAGTCACTGGTCCTGAAGTAACCCTATCCAAGAAGGTTACCTCTCACAACAGCCAAGTCTCAGGGGCATCTCTGCCTGCTCTTGCTCTCTGCAACTGTTCTTTCACATGCTTTTGCATGATGGGCACATCTTGGACACCAGACTCCAGTCAGTAATGGATTAGCAGCAATTAAGCAATGCTCATTGACATAGTCCTAACCAGACCTCCCCTGAACTGAACAGGAGCCACACTGGATCTTGCCTCTTTCCATTTCTGGAGCTAATTATTACCAGCTAAACAGCACTAGGCTTTCCCTTTTTCTCTTTGCCATGCTTGTTAGCATTGTTTCTTCCAGCAGCTTTTCATCTCAATGGAGGCAATTGTGCCTCGCTGACATTTTAATTCTTTCCAGCTGCATCTGAACAAAATGACACAAATTAAGTGGAAGGGCTTGAGGAAGAAGGGGAAGGAAGCTCCCAGCCCCCACAGTCTCTCCTTGTCCTACAGCAAGGGGTTTGTGTTCAATGTAGCAGATGCTCAGAAGGTGTCACGGTAAGAGGCTTTGATGCTATGCTGACAGCATGCTCCAGTCCCAGGGATGCTGTTTTGTACCAGCACCTCTCTTGGCCTGTTTCCGTGAGAATCATGGTGGGGAAACATAAAAGTGGAGGATTTTCAAAGTCTCCAAGCAGAGCAGTGGCACATATTTGCCTTTACTTACAGAAAAATACCTTGGTTTAAGGACCCTCCAGTCAGGTAAGTGAGGTCGAGTGAACTCTTGCCCACCCTGTGAAGGGTTTGCAGCTGAGCCCTGCTGGATAAAGACACGTTTAAGATAACAGACTGGCAAGTTGCAGATCTCTTTAGCAATACTTAAAAATCCCAGCCATGAACTAAGACCTCTCTGGGTAAGATACTGCATAAATACAGAATAGAAAGTCTACCTATGCCCCTTAAGGTACTAAGGAGAACAAAGAAAAGGATCAAAACAAGTGTACTTAAATATTGTTCTTTCAGGTCTTAGGATGCTTTAGAGATACCCAAGTAGCTTGCTTTGGAATCTAAGCCCTTTACCCTAAGCTAGGACAAAAAGAGATTTCAAAAAAAGAATTATATTCAAGAAGTCTTTAGCAGCTAGTATGAACTACAGGGAACAGGATCAGACTGGTTCAGTAAACCACAGGGCAACACAATTAGACTGATGCTGGATTAAGCCTGCCTTGAAACCAGAAGAAGAAACCGGAGACGTTTGCTTGCCGCATTTGTGTTACTGCAATCTCATATTAGTGAGAAGGGATGGAAGAGGTTTTGGTTTTTCAGTGGTTCCTCATTCTAACACCAGGCTCGTGGTCACGTTTCAGCTATCAGTTCCCAGGTACTAGGAGCCTTACCTCCTTGCTTGCTGCTTGGATGCATCTGCATCATATTTACCCTTTTTTTGTTTTTTTTTCATTTAGGAAGGATAACTTTTTGACTCAGGAATTTCTTTGTGCTACACTTGGACAGATTTTCCAGAGTTCTGCACTGCCTAATAGTCATATTCCTTGGTTTCTGATCACATCAAGCATTTTAAAGCCCAGCTCCTGCCTGAGAGCAAAGAGTTTGTGCCATGATCTGAAGGTGCAGCTATGGTTGTCACCAGAACTAGCATGAGCTACCTGGCTCAGACACTGGTAGCACTAACAACTTCAACTGTATGGTCCAGTGTCCACAAGAGCTTCCCCTTTGGCACACAACATGAGACAGGGGCTGGTGCAGGAGGTCTAAGGAACTGGAGTTCAGGGGCAGTGCAAGAGACCATAGAGAAATGAGATGCAGGAGATGAAGAAAGGAGGCGGAAAAGAAGTGACAGACACAAACACAGTCCCAGTGGGATGATTGTCATTACCTGAAATACCTGTGATTTCTCTGGCCTGGAATCCAAAAGAATAACACCACTGGGTTTGGAGAGCCTATCCCAACATGTGATACCAGGCCCAAGAGCCTACACGGGGAACTGAATTGCTCAAGTTCATGTTACAGCCGGGGTCATCTCAGTGACACTCCTGAAAGGTAGTTCAGATCTTGGCAGTGTCAAATCAGTTTCTGAAGGCACCTATTGCTCTCCACTAAATACAGAATCATAGAATCAGAATAATTTACATTGGAAAAGATCTCTAAGGTCATCAAGTTGAACCATTTACCTACCACTGACAAGCCCACCACTAAACCATGTCCGTAAGTACCACATCTACACGGCTTTTAAATATTTCCCAAAACAGTCAAGCACCTTTGAGATTCCAACCCACATGCCACAGGAAATCTGAGCTGCTTTTAGTGGAAGAAGAAATAGTCCAAGAAAGACCATGCCAGTGAAGGAGAAGTGAAGATGTTTTCCAAAAAGTCTCAGAGCTAAATTTTTCAACCTCATAAACTAACATGGTCAGCAGGCTCCTGCTTACAAAAAACCCACTTCTGTGCCTTTCTTCCCCACGCACTGTGGAGTGCAAGGCCCATTTTACTAGCTGATAAGAACTTCTTTCAGGTGGTAGAGTTGGTGCCTCTAACACCACAAACAAAATGTGATCCTGGCAGGGTTTCAAAGCACCCAACTTAACACCTGAGGAAATGTCATTGGGACGGGCTCAACTGAGAAATGAAGAGTAAAAGCAGGAAAGACTTGTTTTTTTCAGCTCTTGCCATGATTTGCTTTTTCTTTCAAGATGTATTTGAACAGCTCTCGGCAGGAGTTATGGATGCTTCCAGGCTTTCAATCCATGCAGATCTAAAATATTTGCAGTCAAAATTGAGCTCCAGGACACTTGTTTATTTATTGCAATAGTCTACATCTCTGTATATCCCCATGACTCCAGCTTTGAAATGAAGAGGCACAGAAGGGAGCAGAGGGTTACAGAGATAATAAGCATCTCCTGATTTATAAAGGGCTGTTTGTTTGTGCTTTTTTTTTTTACTGGCAGAAAGAATATCTGTCCACTAAGTCAAATTCCTTGGGGGATTTAAAGGAACGTGACACTATCCCTCTGTTATTTCACTTAGAGGCCTTACACCTCATGCTATGTTTTTTTTTGATTTTCTCTTGCAGCAACATCAGCTTAAACAATTGTCTCCCAGCCTTGTCCCTCACTTCCTCCCAAGTGTTTGTTGCTGCAATATCGTGGTGTAATGCCACAAAGCTGTGACTGAATAGGGTATGATAAAAAGAATTAGAAAAGCAAATGATTACCCCAAAAAAAGTCTGTTTTGGCTCTGTTGCTTTGTTGGATCCGTTCCTCAAACCAGTACTCAGCAAAGCAGCTGTGCTGGCAGGGAAAAAGGGACGGCATGCAGCTGCCTGGTGACAGGATTGAGAGGTGGCAGAGGGAGGGAGAGCAGAAAAGCCACCAAAGACAACATACCTTGAAGCTAAAGACTCAATTAGTGCCTTTTCCTGAGGGTGTTCCATGAGAAAAAGATGGTAAATCACAGGTTCTGCATGCAGCAATGCCTGGATCCCCTGCAGTACAGATGCAGAGCCCTTCCCCACGTTAGGGACTCAACAGGAGAGGAGAGAAGACCAGGGTGCCTTGAGTTCTACACAAGAAGGAAGTTTGGAAATACTCAACTTGAGACCTGTGCACCGTTAAGCCACACCTGCGCACTTCCAAACCCCAGTTTTAAGAAAGATTTTGCTATAAAGCCCATGGAAAAGAAAATAGGATGAGTCCTGTGGACCTCTGGAAATCTTTCCAAGCTCCTGAAGCTAGCATAGAAATAGTCTTGGCCTTTCAAAAAAATCTGGAAGGGTGGAGATAAATGGATGGAGCTGCAGGGGACAAGAGTCTCAAGCCAGTATCAAGTCATGTGAAAGGCACCAGAGGAGCAGGGGATGGAACAGAACGAAAAATAATGGTACATAGCAAGCACATGGGAAGTTCTGATTTAGGTCCTAAGATGAATGAGACAGTAATGGAGCTATCTGAGGAGAGGAAGGACTTTCTTTCCGTCTATCTTTTGGTGAAGAGCCAAAAGAGGGGGGAGGGAGTGCAGCTTTGCAGAATGCTAATGATGTGGAGGTGATGCTGCTTGATATGGAGCTGAACGTGCTTAAGGGACCCTCTAGGGATGATTACTCAAAATGACTTTCAGCAAATGCCACTGGGACACTCCTGGCTCTGCACAGAGTACACAACACAATACATCTTCACAGAGGGAGATTGACACATGGATGATGAATGTCAACAGCAAAGGAATTCTCTTTAAAGGGAGAAGGGTAATTAAATTTGGAAACAAGGATTGAGATTGAATGTACATGAGAATGTTGTGTGTAGGGCTGGGTTTGAAAGGAGATTGATGAGATGGTTGTGCAACACTCATGGTTATGGCTCCCCACTGAGTGTGAGCTCAGTGGTTGACTGTCCCGGAGCATGCCATGTGATGTAAATTTTATAGTCACATCTTAGGAAATTTCCAGAGTCCCATTTCTGACCCCAGGAACAAAATATGGATGGGCAGGGGTGGTGGGGGAGTGTTAGTCCTTAACATCAAACTCAAGCCCTAAAGTTACAAATAACTCAAAGAGGAGGGAGACTTAGTATGATAAGGGAGAAACTGCTGTGCATCTGTTAGAGGCACCATGTCTGTGCCTTCTTGTTTCACAGTGTGTTTTACAATTAATACCTCCCTAATTAAAACGCACAAACACAGAGGAAAGCAAAATACATAATGCTCTTCCATTTTGTGAGAAGCCCACCCAGACAAGCTGGTTGTCTAGTGGGTGACCCAAGCTATCTTGTATATTTAGGTATAGCTAAGGGTTTGTGCCTGTGTTAGGAGGAAAGAAACCTCCTTTAGCCTTTACCACACATTATCAACAGCTGTAATTTGTTTTTGAGACTTTACTTCAGCTGCAGCACCACCCCTGTTTCAAACCCAAATCATTTTGCTTCCAAGTCCAGTTTGTTCCACTAAGCAACAGCAGAATCCACACACTTACTGGGAGGTCCTTCACAAAACACAAGCATTCATCCAATAAGTAAGAATAACCTATCTTTCCCTACCACCTCAGAAAAAGAACTCATTGTTCTCATTAAACTCCAAGGAGCTTGCTTCACTGTGATGCAATATCATGGGGAGAGATTAAAACAAAGGCATACTGGACAAAAACATACCAAATTTCACTTCAGGGTTCATGTTTTAAATCTTGCAAGCCAAAAATTTCTTCATTGCTTTTAGCATGTTTTGGGACCAGAATTTTCCTTTGCCTCCTGTTTCCAACCCAGATTGATTTTGAATTCAAAAATACAAAGGAGTACCAGTGCTGGGTTTTGTTACTGAAAGGTGATTACACCTTTGCTCAGAAGATGCTGTTGGATGTTCAAGATTCCTGGCTGGCTTCGGTAGCACCCCTGACATTTGTGGTCGTGGGCGGACACAAAGAAGATGCTGCTCCCATCGTAACAAGCTATGATTACTGCCTATTATGACAACCCTATTCAGCACACTTATTGTCAAGCCAGCTCATGTTCCTGCTCTGAATTGCTCTCTGAAGACGTCTCTCTCTTTTCCTCTCCACTGACTATTCCTTAGGTTACTGTGCTTGTGACCTGAGCATAAAAACTAAAGCCCTGAGGCTGACAGCAGAAAGGTTCCTGGGAAAGGTTTTGTATCTCTGTACCTGCAGGTCTTGGAGGCAGTTGCTTGGTTAATGCACCTGGAGATTTCTCCTTGTTTTCTGCAATCTCTATCAGTTATTTCAACAGATGCCAGGATATGATTCATATCGCTTAGGTCTACACATTAAAAAAAAAATAAATCAGAATTTAATAAAAATGTTCTCTCTGTAGGTAAGGGAAAGAGATGTCCAGAGAGTCATACAGCCAATCCGCTTGGAACACATATCTTAGGGTCATTTGAATCAATCTGCACAACTGCCCTTCTCCTTCCACCCACCGAAAAACAGCCTCACACACTTTGACTAGTGGCTTCCAAAGGCAAAGGTATTTTTTATTCCAGTGTTGTATGTTTTCACAGATCTTTAGAAAGCTATTACCTTTCAGTCTAATTCTCCTTTCCAATTATTCTATGTACTAATGTAGATAGGCTTTGTTTTTAATGGTAAGCCAAAAAAAGGAAAAACTTTCAGGAAGCAGCGCAGGTTTTGGTTTGCACACACGGAAAAGATGATAGATTTTCATGGTTTGGAACAATGCTGCTTCTAAACTTACGTTTTTTTCAGCCTTCTGTTGTGTAGCTCATCATCTGGAAATTATTTGCCTTTGGAGAGAGAGTGACCAGACTACAGTAAAACTCCAAGGTTTTAGTGCTGTATCTTAATTCAATTCAATTAACTCTGAAGGCTGAAGCAGTTTTTGTCAGTCAAGAACAGGTTCTGGCTCAGATACGTCCTTTAGAAATCCATGGCAGGTAGGAAAACATTGTGTCCCACTAGATAGATTATCTCTAAAGCATTTTACACAAGCCCATCAGAAGAAGCTCTTAAGAAATGTGGCTGAGTTTGAACACCCTGGACTGATCTGCAAAGTGATACCTCTCCTTGATAGAATCTCAAGAAATTAATAACAGGACTGCAAGGGGGTCAGTGTAGTCAAGGTCTACAGAGCTGTCAGCATTACATCCCAGCAGTGACAGAAAACCAAATTCCAAATTCATCTCGGATGGATGAAACTGGGATTTCAGACTTCAAAGCGTGACACTCCTGTGCCTGAAAAAACTGTGAGCAGGAATTGATTCATATAGGCTTATTCATCACTGGATGCCATTCTCAAGGGAATGGAAACAGAATACTTCATTAGTTTGGATTATTTTGGGAACTTGGGATGACTCCAGTGACTCTCATACTACAGGTGTAAAAGAGATGAGACTATGGTCAGATTCTCACAGTTTCTCAAGAGGAACCATTCACATTACCACAGTGGTAAGAAAATGAGACCCATCTCTTTAAGGGATTCCCCATCCAGTGTGATCTCTAAGTTCAGCACCACATTCAACCCAAGTTCAACACCACGTTCCATGCAAGTTCAACACTGGGACCACAATCCCTTCACATTCTTTCTCATGAGAGCCAAAATCTATCACATGGTCTACGCTGTGCAGCAGGGGCAGCTGCACCCTTTTGCTCACCTCTGGACTTCCACTCTGGGTCCTACCCCATGAAGTTGCTTGGTCATCCACTTCCTACTCATTTCAGACACTCCTGACGAACAGGTCAAGGGAAGTAATTCTCCCCCTCTACTCCACTCTCGTTAAGAACCCATCTGGAGTGCTGTGTCCAGCTCTGGGGTCCTCAGCACAGGAAGGGCATGGACCTGTTGAAGTGAGTCCAAAGGAGGCCACAAAGATGCTCAGAGGGCTGAAGCACCTTGTCTCTGGAGAGAGGATGAGAGAGCTAGGGTTGTTCAGCCTGAAGAACAGAAGGTCCTGGGGAAACTATTGTGGCCTTTCAGTGTTTCAAGGGGGGCTATAAGAAAGGCAGGGACAATCTTTTTAGCAGGGACTGCTGTGATGGGACAAGAGGGAATGGTTTTAAACTAAAGGAGGGTCAAATTAGATTGGATATTAGAAAGAAGATTTTTATTATGAGGGTCATGAAGCATTGGAACAGGTTGCCCAGAGAAGCTGTAGCAGTCCCATCCTTGTAAGGGTTCAAGACCAGGTTGGATGGGGCTTTGAACAACCTAACCCAGTTAAAGATGTCCCTGCTCATTTTAGAGGGGTTGGACTAGATGGCCTTTAAAGGTCCCCTGGAAACCAGACTGTTCTATGATTCTTTGATTCCGAACTGGGAACATTTCTTAGTTCCAGGAAACTCAGATCTCCCACCTTCACAGTACTCAAGATCAAACTAACAGCCTCCAAATATGCAAAATAACAAAAATACTTATTTTTTGGCTAAATAGTAAGCTTTTCCAGGCAGACCCCTGCACAACATCTATCCTCTGTGGATAAGCAGGCATACCACACAGAGCAAGGACTCACAATGCCCTTGAAAGAGGGAGAGAATGGTGACCACACACATCTTACACTGAGCTCTACAGCATCCAGGTATGAAAAGGACAGAGCATGGGGCACTGGGCTCTCTATGTGGCCAGTGCTGAATGGATGGAGTTGGCAAAGCCGGATTTCACAGGGCAGACACTTGCTAGCAGCAGCTACTTTTGTTTATCAAGTTCCTTGTAAATGTGTGAATTAGAGACTGGATCATTAGCTTCACAATGAACCAGAATGCTGATTTATTTAATGAATGTAAATGGTCTTTCGTTAGCTAATTAAATTAGGGAAATGCGAACTGTTGGCAATAAAATGGATAGCAAGGAGTGAAAATGCTTCTGTACCCCAGTGACAGCTGTAATTTAGGTCTTGCCATGGCCAAGCCCCTCTGTAAAACCTTAAAACTGAGTTTCTGTCCCTGAGGGCAGCTTTTTGCTACATTATCTGTGGTCAGTCAGCACCTATTGGAAGTCTGTAAAGGTCCTGAACCAAGACAGCGATGCACTGTACTTCACTTTCTAGCAACATCTGTGTGCACCCAGACCAAGCTGAGTGGTCTCCTTGAGTTTGTATCAGTGTAAATACAATAATTTGCACAATTAGTGCAATAAGCTTTTGAAAATAATTTTCACTTTCATGTACCATGAGTCAGTTCCTCAGTGCTTTGGAAATTCCCTGGGTTGGAAACTCTGCTGTTCCAAACCACTTGCTTATGAAAACAAACCGTGGTCCTTCGGCAGTCAAGTCCAGAATCCAGCAAGTCCAGTCCTGACCTTATAATACTTAAGCCACAGACACACACACAAAAAAAAATTACCTTCACACAAAGACTCATGCAGGTGGTCCCCAGTCATGCATTTCAGGACCAAAGAAAGAATAAAATCTGTGTCTGCTGTAGCAGCTCTCATGCTTTAGGACAACACTGTAGAAGACCTTGAGGGGTCAAAGGCACCAAAACGCCTCTCATAAACAATATCTGGTAAAATGTTACCTTTTTGATGCTGAATTCCACTGTAACTCCTTACTTCATAGACATCGGTCACCTCAGGAACCCCTTCTCCCACCTAACAGAGCTGCAGCAACAGGAGACTCTTCAGGTATCACAAGGGCCAAAGGGTAGGCAATAAACCTTAATCATTCCTTTCAGATGAGCCATGGATATGTTTAAGATAATAGAGCTCACAGAGGAATGGCATTTTTTTTCCTGCCAAGGGACATAACTAAAAGCCAAAGTGCTTTTTGACAGGCTTATAATCCACCCATGAATTGCCATCCATGTAGGTCATACATTAGTCAAGCCATATATTACTCAAAACTCCTCTTAATATGCAACTTAGAGACCTTTAACAGCCTTTTGGTAGACTATTAGAAAGTAAAGCAATAACAGAAATAGCACAAACAACAGTCCATCCAGAGCACTTGCAAATAGATTGTTATTCTCAGGAAATAAATCAAATATAAGATTTCAAGCTTCAGGAAAATAAATTCCAACAATTAAACCATGTAAATGACCAAAGCCTTAAAATCAAATGAAGCCAGCATAAATAACTCATCACAAAATGCTACTCCTTGCCCAGAGGTTATGGAGTAAGTCACCACATCTGTAACTGTTATTAATAGAAATAAGTCTGTAAAGATTTAGGTCTATGCTTGAATTTTCTGGGCTATATATCTACAAGTGAGGAAGTAATTGGAAAGCAGAGATGATTAATATGCCTGATTAATTGCACTATCAGAAGACAGGCAATGCAATTACAGAGTCTTTCAGACATGCATGATCCTACACTCCATCACCAATTGAATAAAACAAACACAAACAGAATTAATCAAATTAAATAGGAACACCAAATTCAAATAAATGCATGCAAAATGTCAAAGACAGCTTCATTCTGGATCACCCTCAATATCAGCAAGAGAAGTACAAAATTAAAAAGGTGAAAGAGATAAATGATGCATTCCTGCCAAAATAAAGGGAATCTCCCAGCACAAGCTCTTGAAGCTCCCTTTGGTCTGCAGCCTGGTGGTGTGGTGGGAATACAAAGTGGATAAAGCCACTTTCAGGACAAGATGCAAAATACTTGTTATTGTTGCTACTGGCCATGAGTAACCAGGACTTCATCTCTTCCCAAAGCCAGCTTCCAAAGACCTTTGAGCTGTGGTTGACCTCATTCAGTAAGCCAACACTGTGATTTATTGCTGTTGAAAAGGGGTTCCTTCCCTTCCGTCTCCCATACCCCTCAACACCTTGCTCCTCATCAAGAGGGGAGAAGGAGTTCTCCTAGCAGCCACCACATTCCCTCAGCTTTGTTTTCCTTGGTGAAGCAGATGTAACTGCTCTCTCTCCACCTCCTTTCCACCCAAATGGACTTTCCCCAACCATGTGCATTGTACTACTTCGAGTCATTCCCATGTGACAGGCTGGGGGTCTTACGCTAAACCTGTGAATTTAACCAAGTTAAAAATAACTTTGCCAAAAGAGAAAAAAAAAAAAAAAGACGAATTTTTTTTAAATATATAGGAAGGTGTGAGGCAGTCCATGGAAGGGAATAGAATCCAAGGCCAGAGTGAGAGCTGCTGAAGCCAATTTGTGCTCCACAGTAAGTGCCTTTGAAGCCACAGTTCAGCCAAGGGAATGAGAGTAGGGGTTTACATGTGGATTAGGGGCTTTGCATCCTCTCTGTACACCCAACTCTGCATGATGTCTGAAGAGGCCACAACAAAATGGAGAACAAAGCCAAAACCTCTTATCTGTCAGGAGAACATTTTCACAAGAAGACTTCACCCCAGAAAGCACTTCTTGGTGAGGAAAAGCAGCACAACAAATTGTGACTTGACAGGAACTGTTGCCTCCTTCTTTGGCGGAAGCTTGGGGTGCACAGCCTTTTGCTCCTTATTAATCCATGATACCTTTTCTCCCCCTCCCTACACGGGAGACAGACCCTGACCCCGTAAATATTTTACTTTCCAAGAACATTACAACATTTTTAAAATTTATTATCTTAGTCCCTAGGGTTTATTCAGGTGTTTGATGTACATATTCCATCCTATGGTCAAAATCAATGGCAGCAGCTCTCAGCTGAGTTCTGGTACTTCTTTTTTTGTGTGTTATTTTTTGACAGCATGAGTTGAGTGTCAGTTCACAACCCTAATTTAAAACGAGAGAGACAAAGTGAGAAAGAGCACCTCAAATACTCCATTTTCTCTGAGAGCCCATTTTCAAAGGAATATTTCCACTGTCATTACAACCTCACGGCTTTCCCAGCATGAGTTGTTTACTGCAAGCTCATGCAATATGTTGAATTCTCCACTTGGAAACCAGTTCAGCAATACTGTGAAGCCCAGAGGCCACAGAAATGGACCCAGGAGCACCAAAGTGATCATCAAAGTGATTTGATGCAACAAGGACAGAGATCATAGAATCATAGAACAGTTTGGTTTGGAAGCAACCTTAGAGATCATCTAGTTCCAACACCTCTGCCACAGGCAGGGACACCTTCCACTAGACCAGGTTACTTAAAGCCCCACCCAAGACTGTCTCAAACACTTCCAGGGATTGGGCAGCCACAGAGTGAGACCAAATCACAACAGCTGATTTCCCCTCTCCTTTGAGAGGCACAAGTCCCAAAAGGCACCCCAGGAAGGTGCCACCCTGAAAGTCCTTGAGGGCCACTTACATTTGCTTCCACATTTTCATATTCTGTAAGTTCTGAGATGAATCCCAGAATGCAGGTCTGGATTCCAGTGTGATATAGTTTTCAGGATAAATCATGGAATTTGGGGATTTGGAGCAATCAATACCTGTGAAAACTAGTGGTTGCTGCTAAATGTTATGGGTGGGACTCAGGACAAGCTAAAAATTCCCTTTGTATTCATTGATCTGCGCGTGTTCATACAAAAAAAAAAAATTATCAGCAGGAAGGACTGCATGAGTTGTTGGTTGGAGTCACCCCATGATACTTAAGGTGAAAAGGACATAATGAGATCTGCCATTCCAGGCACTCAAGGGGGCTTTCAGTCACTTTGATGTCAAAGCCCAAAAGAACAAGGACACGCTGTCATGTGTCTGGTTCCTCTCCAAACACGTGATGTCCCTCAAGTTACCTGATGGTATCTAGGCTGGATGTAGAACATTGTGCTCTAGAGGTGTTAGTGGATTTGAGGTGCAGTTCCTTGGGCAGCAGCATGCCCAGTGCATCTGAAAATTTTTGGTCCTGTTTCCAGAATATCTGCCAGAATCCTAGGAAGCCTGGCATGTCACCACTAGCCAAGGATTTCTATTATTGCCAACAACTTACTCAACAACCTTCCTATTGAGAGAAGGCCAAGAATTATAGAATCATTTAGGTTGGAAAAGATACCTAAGATCATTGAGTCCAACTGTTGCCCTAAGACTGCCAAGCCCACCACTAAACCATCTCCTTAAGCACAACCTCTACATGATTTTTGAACACTTCCAGGGATGGTGATTCCATCACTTCCCTCAGTAGAAGGCCACAGCTACACTATGGACCTCTGGGAGATAAGGACACAACAGCCTTATCCAGTCAGCCTAGACTCCTAAGACAATATACATTCTACAGCAGTGTTTTTGGGCAACTACACTGTATCACAGAAAAGAAAGCCTTTCACCAGCATAGCTGGCATTTATGAAATTCCTTAAAAGATTTGAGATGCCTTAGATACTTGCATATTGCTCCCTGGCCTAGTTCAGCCACACAGTAAACACAAAGATGGGCTCCCGTTAATATCTGGGCTTGATCTGAAAGGATATTGCAGTAATAATCATCCAGAGCATCGGCCCAAAATATTATGCTGACCCAAACAAATTGAGACTTTTCCCATCCCACAACCACTCGGGCTGAAACAGCCTATTTCTCTGATTACAGTGTTTTATGACATGCCATGCAGGGACAGTTGTGCCTACATGGCTGATCTGGAGGAACTCTTCCCTTCATCACCCTTTCCCATTCTACCAGCTGGATATGAAAGCAATCCAAGTCAAAAAACTCTGGGCCCTCAGAATGAATGGGAAAATTTCTGAATATGGGAAATAGAGGTATCAAAAGGAGGTTGTCTGGGTTAAATATGTTGCATGATGTCACAGTGCAAGTGAGGCTGAGGAAAAGGAAAGGAAATAAAGGCCATTCATATGGAAGGAAGGTGCTTACTGCCAGGAGGAATATGTCAAAAGAGCTCTTTGTTTAAAGGCATGAAGAGCCTGTGAAATTATAAGATCCTTCTTTACTAAAGAAGAGAATTTATTTTATTTAGTATTTATTTTGTTATCAGTGTTGGTTTTAACCAACACTAATAAAACAATGAGGGGGTTTAGCACAAAAAATATTTTCTGCTGGTTTTTTTCAAGATCTGTCTGGAGCTGAGCCATGCTTTGTTGTGCTCAGTTTTCCCCATGAGTGCAGGCTTCTCTCTACAGGAATATGGTACTTCCTGAGCTCCTACCATTCCCACAATGTTCTCACAGTCACGTTCTTCTTTCCATATTTTTAAATCACTGACTCGGAGGGTAGCAATCAATGGCAGGGTGGGTCACACATTTATAGGCTTGAGTCCAAGTTTCCAGCTAATGATTTGAACAGAGATAGAGCAGTTAGGGAAGGTCCCATGGTGAATGAAGCTGGAACAGCAAAAGCATTTTGCTGGGAAATCAAAGGTGTGACACTCAAGTTGAAATACAGTCTGGTCAACCCCAGTGATCAGGCACTTATCTACAAAGCAAGGGAGCCAAAGGTGTTATGTTGCCCATCTGGCATCTCCATTTGTGACTGGTTACCATTTTTCCTTGAAGACATACCCTTGGAAGTTGTATTTGAGAAGAACATTTGAATGCATAAGCAAGGTCTGCTGATCTAATAGGACTTGAAGCTAGGGACAGAAATAACAAAGAAGTGAGTAATTGTTGGAACATATGAAATTTTTCTTTTGGAAATTAAAAGTTGGTGTTTGGTTTATTTGGTTTTTTGCTTTGTTTTGGTTTGTTGATTTGTTTGTTTCTTTCTTTATTTCTTTCTTTCTTAGAGAGAGAGAGGCAGGTCAAGGTAAGATCTCAACCCTTTAACATAAATTTCATCTGACCATGCCCAGCAGCCTTCAGGGTTAAAACCTAACACAGCTTCAAGTTCTTTCCACTGTATTTGCAACAAGCAACTCTCTCACAGCCCAGGGACTTGGCTTCTCTGAGCCAGCACAATTCACAGTCAGTCAGGGTTTGACTTTGCAAATACTCCTCTAACCAGAGCTTTCGCACACAATGAATCCTTTGACCTCACTGAGCTTGATGACGTGTGTCCCAGCAATTTTTGATGCCTCAGCCCCTGACCTGCCAAAAGCAAGGGAGAGAAAACGCTGCCCTCAAGGGCATTTCTACATACAAAGTCCAAGGGACCTTGAACACTACAAGAGGGCCACAATTTTAACGCCGTGAATGAAGTCTCTGTCAACCATCAGCAAAGAGCACTCTGACACCTCAGGACTCTGCTGTCATCAGTGTAGAATTAACAACTTCATCAGACAGATAGTGTATTTCTGTCCTTTTTTATTTCTTTTTTTTTCCCTCTAAGTCCTCACTGAGATTTCATTTAAAGCTATGGTAGACCATGAGTTAGTTTGCAATAAGTTATTTGCTTGAAATAAGGTATTTGCTCTAACCTTAGCTCCTGGGCTGCAAGGTGCTGTGTGCAAATTTTAAGGGAGATGCTGCATGGGCTCTGGAAATAATGATTTTTCCTCTAAGAGCCTATGGAAGCTGTTCTCTGTTGCATGAGGACTTCTGGAAATTATGTGTCTTTAATGAGCAGATCCTAAGTAATAAATCAAGTTGGAATTTCCCTGTTTCACAGCATCATGGCCAGCCTGCGTCCTGTATGAGTGATGCTTAAGAAAAGGGAAAGGAAGGGGCTGCCCCTGGGTACACTCCTACTGACTCAGAACTGGAAGCTGAGAAGATTGAAGGCCTCAGGGCATGAATACATCTGGGCTATATTCAGGGCACACATTTTGGAAAGCGAATATTCTTGATAGCCAGGGATAATTCAGACTAGACTCTCTCAGCCTGCCAGCTGGGATGAAGCTACTGCCAGCCATGAACACCTGAAAGGGCATTTATGGGGTATATCCACAGGCTTGTACCCTACTTGTATCCCACATCCCTGCTTGGAGCATCAAGTTAGTCTGGTACCTCCTGAGGTCCCTTCCAGCCCAAATTATCCCACAACACTGAGAAAGGTGGGACCATCAAGCTGAATTTCTCCCCTTCACACAGTCAATGGGAATTAGGCATGCCCTGAAGACAGTAGAAAGGGTGTCATCCAGTGTCAGCCCATACAGTGAGGTAGCAAGCCTACACAGGAGCTGATTGATGCTGGTGGCTACAGAGAGGCATGAGATGACAACTCTTCATGGTCTCAAAGGGAGTTTGAGTCCTGTACTGCACATCTGCATTGAAGAGACATGAAGGTAAATCCCTTCTGTGCTCCTCAGGATTCTGAGTCCCTAGATGTGGGCTCCAACAGGATCAGGACTTGTGTGGACAGCCTCTAATGTTTCATTTAGGTCCCATTTTAAATGTATCTTGATTTAAGTGTCTTCAAAACAGAGTGTGATTATTTTGTAAAATGTTCCCTCTAATGTGCCTCATTTTCCTGCACAAAACACGGGTGTTCTACACCAAAAGACACTCTGTAGGTCCATAAGTTCATTGCTGGTGGTTGAGGATCTCTCCGTCTATTGTCATCACTAATTGCAAATGTGCTATTCATTTTTAAATTGAAGTTTGGTCTGACTTTTCCCTTTGCCTTCCAAAGGAGCAGAACACAGTTTGAACTCCGGTGATACAGTTTTGGTGAACTCTCCTGACAGAGCAGCTGATGGTTGAACAAACAGAACTTCCCAGAGTGACCTTTGTAAAGGAAAAAATCCTTGTCCCACCACGTCATCAGCATAGCAGTCTAGCAGAAAAAATACAGCATGCTCAGACCGCTTGGAGCTCTGCAACCTTGAGTAAAATTCTATATTTACAACCACTTTGCTGTCATCTTAATCTTTGCAATATGATTGTTTTATGCTCAGACATGTGTCACTGACCTGGCAATTTATTACTCTGTAGTCAGTAAAAAGTAATGGGTGGTTCTCAGCAAAGGGAAATGGCTGCTGTACGTGACAGGCAGCTGATAAAACTGACTTCTGCTATTAGTGCAGAGATAGCTCCTTTAATTATTCAAAAGCCCGTCTTCTTGACCTCTTCTCAGGTGAGGAGGGCAGTGTTGTTCACAGTGACTACCACAAACTAACCTTTCATGTGCTCAGATTTCACCAAGGCAAGATGTGCCTAGATCACACCAAAAGTCATGCAAATTGAAGGGAATCACAGTGAGACCATGTACACCCTAAGCCAGGTCACCCAACCTGAACCCTGGCAGGGGATGCTTGGACATCACAGAGTCATGGAATGGTTAAACGGTTTGAGTTGGAAAGGACCTTAAAGATCATATAGTTCTAATCTCACTGCCACAGACAGGGATATCACTCACTAGATCAAGTTGCCAGGGCCGCCTCCAACCTGACCTTGACCTCTTCCAGGGATGGAGCAGTCACAACTTCTCTGGGCAATCTCTTTCAGTGCCTCACCATCCTCACAGTAAAGTTTCCTCTTAACATCTAATCTAAATCTCCCCTCTTTCAGTTTAAAACTTCTATCTCTTTCTGGCCATGTGAAAAGTCACTCTCCAACTTTTATATAAGCCTCCTTTAGGTACTGGAAGGATTTAGACTGTATCCCTGCAGCCAGGCTGAATAACACCAACTCTCTCAGCCTGTCTTCATAGGACATGAGTTGCTTCTCCCAGCAAGGCCCAGGGTCCCACAGCCCATGTTTAAAAGCCTCCCTCTTTGTTCTCTTCACCCAGAGTAGGACACTTTTGTAACTTATCGTCTGAATCCCACTTGGCATCTTGACATTTGAGGTCACAAGAGCAGAAGCTGAAGGTTAACAGAGGTTAATCCAGACTGTCTGAACAGAGTTCAAGGCAAGCAAAGGACATACCAGATTAGCTGAGCTGGAACAGGTCTACAATAGAAGGAGTGTTTCCTTACCCAGCTGATACAGCTGACATAGCAAGATATTGGGTGTACCAGCTTCTATAAGGCTAAAGAGAGAGCAGCAAACTTTGAGAATAAGTGTTTTGCATTTAATTAGATTGTATGAGTTAGACCACCTCATCCCTGTAGAGTAGAAATTATGTTAATGAAGGGGGAAAGGTGTTTATTTTCAAGAGATACAGAGAGAAATGGTAGATGAGGAGGAAAGCTGAGATTTTGCTTGCAAGCTGGTTTAAAAATGCCTGTTGAACTCATAGAGCAGCTGGTGTTGCATAAGAGAGCATGATTGGACAAGATATACTTTCCCTGGAAATCTCAAGAGTAAATCTTGCTTACTCATTACTTTATTTCTGTCACAAAAACTTGTTCATCCAAGAGCTGAGTGTGATGCCAGCACTTTCTTATCATATAGTTTTATAAACTAGTCAAAATACTCCATATATCTTGCACCTACTTTTTTTCTCCCTCTCTCATGACTATCCAGGTATTTGCATGACCTTTATTCTTCTCTTACATAAGTATTATGCAAGCGTTTACAAACTCACTGATAGTAAAATTTAATCTTGGCAAAGTAAGCACAGCAGTGATTCTGCATTCTGCTTTTATTATCTGACTTCAGTCTAGAAACTTCACAGCCCGGGGTTAATCGTACATCTCATGAACTTGATAATCTGCAGGCAATGGGTCAGGAAAATTCACAACCGTTTTTATCCATGTGGGTAAATGCAAAGTTCACTACTGGAAAAAAACCCAACACAGCACTTAAGTAAAGCATATACAATAAAACAAGAGTCCTGAAACAGGCTCCTTCGGGAGTGTTTGGCTACACAAGGGATGCATTGGAAAGGGTAGGAAGCATTTTCACACCAGCTCTTCTGATTTTATCTCATGTCTGATGAGCTTGGAGGATTCATTGCCACAGGAATCACTCAAGGATAAATACTGCATGGGGAAGACTAGCAGGGTTCAAAGTAGGATTAGACATTTCTAAGGGGAACAAGAAATGACAGAACTACAAGAATTTAAAAGGGCAAAATGAAGACACCAGAATGGTTTTAAACTGAAAGATGAGAGATTCAGATTACATATTAGGACAAAATTCTTTACTATAAAGGTGATAAGGCACTGTCACAACTTGCCCAGAGAAGTGGTGGATCCTCTTCCCTGAAAGTGTTCAGTCTCAGGCTGGATAGGCCTTTGAGCAACCTCCTCTAGTGGAACATGTCTCTGTCCATTGCAGGGGGGTTGGAAAGAGAGGATCCCTTCCATCCCAAACCATTGTATGGTTCTATAAAAAGGAGAGATCAGAGGTGTGCAAAACAAAATTTGAGATGGCCAAAATTTCACAAGCACCATAGAAGCTGATACACTGCAGCCTTTGTGCTGCAGGATCTGTTCTCTGGGTGGACGGTTCTGACATTACACTCTGACACTGAGATCTTCAGAACAGCCAAAAGAGTGAGAAGGAAACTTTTCCTCTGGCTGTTGATTCATGCAGGTCTTTGGTAGTGTCCAAGATGTGAAGGTTCTAACCTGTCATTGGTACCTTGAAGATGTTCAAGACATAACTTTAACTGTAATAATGGTATTTAAGAAGAAATCCCAGAGAGAAGCTGTACTGTCTGCCTTGATCTTCATGACTTCAGCAGACCACCACACATCTTTTGGAGATGGGGCTGAATTTCCACCCCTGCTACATGTTGCCCATGGGCACCTCATTTGCCACCAAGGCCTCCAGACATTTTCCATGCTACAAATAATAATACAGCTCCATGCTTGCAGATCCAGTGCTGTCTAATTAGACCAAATGATCTGTGAATTCCCAGTGCATCTGCAAAGGTGTGTAATTAGCCTTGAGTAATTTTTCCTAAGGGCATTCAGGGAAGTAAAGGATAGTCCCACCTAAAGTATTCCTGCTTTGGGCAAATTCCCACATATTTCAAAGGGAGGAAAAAGAAATCAAAAGGTTAGGTTATTATTTGCTTAATGAATCTGCAGAAGTACATTTCTTTCTGGGAATCTTATTAAAACTCCCTTCCTCATGGAAATGTGACTAGTGAGTAGGTACTTTGTCAAGTCCAAAAGAAAAAGCTGATCAAAAATCTAATCACATTGAAACCATATGTGCAGCATATGTCAGCAGTTGCAGAGAGCTTTAGAAAAAACAACTACAAAACCTTGGCCTCTGACTTCAAAGGGGTTTTAAAAGAGCCAAAATGTTGATCAATAAATTTCTTCCCATTAGGGAAAAGCCATTGGGATTTTTATTGCTTTTGTATGTGTGTGTATGTCTGTTGCTGTGAATGATTTTGGTACAGAAAATTAACTAGAGGTCCCTACCATAACAAAAAAAATCCTACCAGAGCTGGCTTCCTCCCAGGGACCCTAGAGATCCCAGCACACACTGAGTCAGTCTTTTCACAAGCCAGGGTTCTGTTTTAAAATCCTGTCCTGCCTTTGAAAAATGGCTTTATTCAAGAACAGCACCATGGGGCTCTCTGTTTCCTGCCTCCCCTAGTTTCAATATGACATACACACTGTTTGCTCTCACTAGAGCAAATGGTCTCTCCAGCTGTTTAGACCAAAATCTCATTGTGGATTGGAGGAATTAACACAGATGCTTTCTCTTTTCATCTACAACTATCTCTTAAAATGCTTCAGTCATGTAGGTGTGTGGTAGAACCACATTCATGGCCTTGATCTTCCTCTTTATTGCTATGGAGCACTTTTATTTAGGGAAGGCATGAGTTCCCAGCACAAAGTTGTTGTACGAGGTCCTGTGAAAACAGGGGTGAGATCCCTAAGCCAAATGCTTGGAAACCTAAAGGTAATCTGTAAAGCAAGGTGGGAGCAAACACTCCTTAGCTCATGGCTTAGCAGTCAGCACATGCCAGCTGTGTCTGCAAGCAGCCCTTGGTGCTAAGGGTCAGGGTTAAGTCCTCCATGGAAGCCTGTGAATTACTAAAGCAGACACACCACTCCTGATGGCTCAAGCCCCGGTCAGCCACAAGCTTTCTCAGGGAGAAGACAAACTCTCTTTCCAACAGTCTTTGGGGATAGCACAGACATGAGAGACAGGGGGAGGTACCAACACAGGGGTGCTAACAGCACAGCAGGATTCCACTCATTAGGGAAACTGGTTCTACTAGGATGGTGCAATCCTCTGAGCTGAAACAGGACCCTTTTTTCTCCCACCTGCTCCCACCATGAGGCTCCATTGGGCCAGTTGACTATGTCTGTGAACTGAAAAACAGCGATTAGAAACTTCTTGAAAAGAGCTGGTGGAAAAAATCAATGCAGTGAAGGTGAGGCAGATACACAGAGCTTTTAGGAAGAAGGCTGCCTGTGTATGTGCAAGTATGTGGACTCCACATCACGGAGCTCTTGCAAAGGACTCATATGGGAGGTCACACCAGAGCAGACAGGACTGACAGACAACAGAAACTGGCCACTCAGGCAGTCCCAAGCTCACTGAGATACTCAGCTGACCCTATAACTTGACCCTGCTGCTGCTCTGGTGAGTAAATTCAAGCTAGCAGGAGACCTGAAGTGCCAACTCATTCACTTCAACTACATGACATTTTATTTAAAGATCCACCTTCTTTATTATCCGCAAACATTTACCTCACACTTGGAAAATGAAGGATATATCAACAATTGAAAGCCACTGAAAAAAAGTTTAAAGAAAACTCTTATGGCCCCTCACTACAAAAATAACATTGAGGTGCTGAAGCATGTCCAGAAAAGGGCAGCCGAGATGGGGAAGGGTCCAGAGCACAGACCTGATGAGGAGCAGCTGAGGGAGCTGTGGTTGTTTAGCCTGGAAAAAAGGAGGCTGGGGAGGTAACTGTCTGAAAGGAGGTTGTAGCTAGGTGGGGGTTGTTTTTTTCTTCAAATGACAAATGACAGGACAAGAGGAGATGACCTCAAGTTGCACCAGGGGAGGTTTAGATTGGGTATTAGGAAAAATTCCTTCCCCTAAAGGGTTGTCAAGCACCAGAGCAGGTGATGGAGTCACCATCCCTGGTTTTTAAAAGACATGTAGATGTGGCACCTGGGGACATGGTTTAGTAGTAGGCTTAGCAGTGCTGGGTTAATGGTTGGACTCAATGATTTTAGAGGGCTTTTCCAACCTAATAAATTACATGTTTCTATGATTTAAGTTCTTGGTGAAGTTTAAAAAAAAATTATTTTCTTTTTACATTCCTGTTTTTGTAAGGAAAAGCTGTTTTGTGGCAGCCTGACTCATGAGTTCAATGCACTTGGGAGCTGAACACACTTCAGACACGGTCTGAAAGACTGCAGAAAGAAATTCAAACCAGCCCAGGGAAAATGAGTTAGGGAGCTGTGACTCACATGAATCCTAGAAAGTAATTTTGCTTGTTTGACTTAGAGAAATAAGAGCAGATAATGCCATATAATCACTTCATGTATAGGACTGTAAGCAGAGGGAGAAGGGCTGTTCAGGTTTGCCATGGTGGATAGAGCAAGGAAGGGGAGATTAAATTTAGCTGGCTATTAGGAACAATTTCCTGAGAGTGAAGACAATTAGGCAGTGGAACTGTTTTGCCTAGTGAGGTAATTACTGCACAAACACTAGATGGACGAAAGCCAAGATTAGATAAGTATAGTGGAAAATGTAGTACAAGGTCTCTCCTGATGAGCCCAGAGGGGCTGGCTTTGCTGGCCCTGCGCCCGGCCAAGCAGTTGCAGGAAACTTTCCCTGAAGGGTTCTTGAAACAACGAAGGCTCTGCAGGGACACAGGTTGCAGGGACGGAGACTGTAGGACCAGATCTGACTGTCTCATCAGTGCAGAGAGCAATGCATCAATCCTACCTGCCATAAAAGCTCAGAAAATATCTGAGGCAGTTAGAAAACGAAAGCTAAAGCAAAAGAAAAAATCAAAGAGTCAGTCACAGGGGAGTATGACCCTTATTTAGGCCCCTAAAAGCCCCTTTTTATTCCATATGGGCCTTGGGTGTTTCTGCAGTTGTTGATTCTTGGGGTTTTTTTCTCTTTTCACTGACACATATGGAGTGTTTGCAGAGTTTGGAGCAGGAGAGCTCCCAGAGAAAGGGGACAGATTTTTGGAAGAAATCACAGAGCTGAGAGCAGAGCACTTTAAAGTTTGGACTGCTACAGTATCTCCCAGAAGGAGAAAATATGGCACATCTACATTATGGCTATTTGAGTGCTTTTCCCTACAGTGATGTAAGCACTAGCACATAAGGGACGGAGACCTTAAAATAATATTCACACCCACCATAGAGCCTGCCAAGCCATAACAACACCAACACACTCCACTCCTCAACCTACATAACAAAACAAAACAAAATCTACAGCTCTTTCCATTTGTCTGTGGGGTGTATAATTGATGTATAATAGATGTTTTTCTATGTCAAAAATGAAAATATCCATAGGAACATGCTATTAGAGGGATTTCCTGGAAGGGCAGTGCCGACTTTAATATCTCCATTCCCAACTTTTCCAGTAAATTATGGGGTGGGAACAACCCCATTGCATGAGGAACTCTGCCTGCCAGAGGAGTTTAAAGTCCTCTCCAAAACATACTTTTCTCAGCTATGGCAATAGATGGTAACTCTTTCCTCAGTAAGCGTGGGGAGGGGACAGGAGAAAGATCCTGTCCTGCTGGCAGACAAGACTTCATCTCAGCAGAAAACCACTCAAATGACCCCGTACCATGGCTGAAGTCTGGAAGCAAAAGGCAATATGGAGAAAAGAGCAAGCAAGTTATTTTGGTCTGGAAGTAGAAGCACAGAGTGATGCTTTTCAGGTACCCAGGGAACCCATCTGGGTACCACAGGATAATCTAACCCCTGGGCTGAGCTCAATCTCAGATTCCCCCTGAGAAATCCCAGGTGGACAGCAGTGACTCTTCCTGTTCAACAGCTACTCTATTACTGTAGCATTCCTGGACCACACCCTGATATAATCCAGTTAGAGGTCAACCCAGCTCAAAAAAGTGGTTCTGTAAAACAGAGGAGAGCATGAAGGTATAGGACACCCACCCACTCCCCGCAAAGGATAGAAGCAGAGCAATGCCCAGTCTCAGCCCTGGGTTTTGTCTGCTAGATACTTATTACAATATGTTGGCAAGTGTTTTACACTGGAAATTAGGCCACTTAATCAAACTGCCATGTTGTCCAAAGGTGTTTTATAGCAGCATATTTACCCTCTATATTGGTAGAAATGCTCCTGTATTTATTTACCTGCCTCATTAAATAGGTGTGACCCTTTTCATTGAGGGGACAGAAGGCAACTATTCACCAGCACCATCACCACCATCACTTCTGTTTTTAGGCAAACTCCTCCAAAGTGGAAAAAGGCACAGCTGAGCAAATATGATAAGAGATGCTGAGCAGGCCAGGAGTGAGAGATTGCAACCCATCATCCTACACAGAAGAAAGGAACTCTCAGGACCTGAGATTATTCTTTAATCATTACCTCACAAACTTGTGTTTTATTTCACTCATATGACACCTATAATCTACCTAATGTACTCCTCTGAGACACAGTGACATCATGGCTATGCACCATCAGGGCAAAAACGAGAAGCAAAGTTCATGCATGCTTCAAACTGTTACAAAACCATCCTGAAACTGCTTACAGAAGGAAGTAAGAAATGCCTGTTCATTGTGGTCATCATTCATCACCACTGTCTCAGTTCTTGGCAATTTACAACGCAGGAAGGCCAGATCAGGCAGGTTCAGGGAAGTTCATGAGGTGAACTTCTACCTAAGCAAATACAGGCTGGGATGAATAATTAACAGCAGCTGTAATATTGAACTGTCCTATGCAGGGTGGGAAAGAGCAGAGGGAATATAGAGAGAATATCAGTCTTGTGAAAAAGGAGCATTTTCTGACCTTGACTCCAAACCTGGTCTCCACCTCTTCTGTTCTGCTTTTCCCTCATCCAAGCAGAACCAAAAGTTCTCCTCCCAGGGATATCATTTGAAGAAAGACAGAAATTATTTTTTTAAGAAGTGCTTTGCAAGGGTACACAGTGTAGTCAGCATATAGAGAGGCACAAAAAGAGGGTATAAGGATCCTCAGACCTGAATTAAGCACCTAACTTTCTGTTAGTTTCTAACAACTGTTGATGGGGCTGAGTGCCTTCTTCATGCATCTAGAGAGCTTTTTCCCAGAGCTGAAGTTTCTGCTGAGATACAGCCAGGAGTGCCTCTTAAAGTCAGCGCTGAAAGACTATGTGCATGAGAGAAATACTTTCTGCTCAAGCCAAAACCACCAATATTTTCCTATTCTGTGCATTGTGTCTTTCCTCAGTTGAGTCAGAGCCATGGTTCTCTCCCAAAAGAAGGAGCAATGACTACTTACCACTTCAGAACAACCTGAACACCCCTGGTGAGGTGTTGCTGTGGTTTGCCAAGCCGCAAAGCTCCCATAGCTGCTCATGCCAGGAGACTGCTGTTGTTGAAGGAGGAACCTACCTACCAGCAGAGCAGGTTGGCTCTCTTGGTACTAAAGAGTGCTCAGTAGGACAGGACTTGGAGCAACCTGGTCTTGTGGAATGTGTGCCTGCCCATGGCAGGGCTTTCAGAACTAGGTGGCCTTGAACATCCCTTTCCAACCCAGGTCATCCTATGCTTCTGTGACTCTATGCTTCTATGCTTCCATGATTCTATGAAACAAGCTTACACACTGACCCATTTCTCATCCAAGCCATCCAAAGGTGAGCATGTTTCCCATCTGTGGCTTCAAGGCCTGTCCCAGAGACCCTATCCTGCAGATTGCTTTACTTTTTCCATGCAAAGAGCTGCTTCTCCAGCTAACTCTAGGTACCTCCTGCAGCTGCTTATGGCCATTTTTGCTGCTTCAGATTCTTTCTTTTGTCTTGTGCAATGTGTTAGAAGTGAATCCAAAGCCTCTAGCAGCAGCACCACCAGCAGCTCATTTTCCTTTCCTAGAGAGTACTGCTGAACAGAGCAGAATAGGATAGAATAGAATAGAATAGAATAGAATAGAATAGAATAGAATAGAATAGAATAGAATAGAATAGAATAGAATAGAATAGAATAGAATAGAATATTTCATTTTAAAGGTACCTACAGTGGTCATCTAGTCCAGCTGCCTGACAAATTCAGGGCTGATCAAGTTAAAGCATGTTATTAAGGTCACTGTCAAAATGCTTCTCAAAACTGATAGGTTTGGGGCATCAATTACCTCTCTAAGAAGCCTCTTCCAGAGGTTAACCATCCTCTTTGTAAAGAAATGTCCTAACATCCAGTCTAAACCTCCCTTGTTAAGCTTTTAACTGAAAGAGGGTAGATTTAAATTAGATATTAGGAAGAAATTCTTTACTGTGGTGAGGCACTGGCACAGGTTGCCCAGACAAATTGTGGGGCCCCATCCCTGGAAGCATCCAAGGCCGGATTGGATGGGACTTTGAGCAACCTGGTCTAGTGGAAGGTATCCCTGCCCATGGCAGGGGGTTGGAACTAAATGATCTTTAATGTCCCTTCCAACCCAAACTGCTCTGTGATTCTATGATTCCCTCTCTACTTCCCCTACTCAGTAAGCTGTAGGGAGCAATGTGGTCACCCAATATTACATTGATTAACCCTTCTCAGCTCCAGGGTAGCCACACCTACAACCAGAGTCCTTTGGGGTGAAAGGTAGCCTCTACATTCCAGTGATACTTTAAAATCTGTGTACCGGCATAGCTGAGCAGCATGGTCCTTAGTTCATGCCCATCCCAATACACCAGATAAGTGTTTTCTTATTGTCTGTGTCCAATTCAACATGCATTCCAGGACATGCTCTCCCAGGCTGATCTGCACAAGGTGCTTCCTAAGATGGGATTTAGGAGAACCTATGTTCATCAAAAGAAGGAGGTAAATCTGTTTACCCTGTGGATAATCACTGCTGTATCAACTAGTATTTGATGGTGAAAAGTAAAAAGCAGTCAAAACACAGGACACAACTGAGAACTCTATACTCTCTTTGTAAACTTTTACAAAAGAGGCTTATTTAACCTATTTATCTCCTTATTGCAGACATAGATATGGGTTAGTAACCTTACACCTCCTCTAGCACTTGGTAGAGCATATTTTCAGCTTGAGTATTTGAGTTTGTTCCACTGCCAAAATAAGACAGCTTTCCTTTGGAGCTGGAAAGGACCAACTATGGGTCTTCTCAGATTTAGGAATTTAAGAATATTTCCAATATTTTCTATAAAGAAAAACAAGACCCTTGCATAAGAAGTTTCCAGTGTTTGTCATAACACTTCTACACACGTGGAGCTGTATAGATGAGTGAAGTGTTTTGATCTTGTTTTACTCAGTCTGGCTGATGCAGTCAAAAGAAATAAAATCTGTTTGTGGTCTCTCTTTTCCTCCCTCCCTGCCTTCACCCATCTACCTCTGTATCTACCTATCATTCATGCCATTCTTGCAGTAACTGAATCCTTTCCCATAAATTCAGTGGCAATGGAGAAGTTCCCAGTGAGTGTCCAAGAGGCTATAGAAGTGTTGACAGGATGAAAACACTTCCTGTGGTCAGATTCAGGGCTCAGATTTTAAGATTTATTTATTTATTGATAGGCTTTTATTGTAAAATCTATACATTTTACCATACAGAGTAAAGTAGAACTTTACAGAGAGTATATACCAGTTCTTAGCATCATAGAGATTCCTGGAGAATTTTATCCGAGGTCCTAAAGCAAACTCATTGCTGCTGTCTGGATGAAGCTATGTCTGGTGGGAAGTCCTCCAACCTTGTGTTTGAGGACCTCCCACGCTTCTCTGCAATCCTGTTCCCTGGGGAATTTCCCTGCTCTTCCTACTTCCTTCTGGTCTGAATTTCTCAGGTTTCAGTTTGGCAAACTAAACCCCTCAACAAGAGAAACAGCTTGCTGGAATTGGTATCAGCTTACACAGAGGTGCTGGGGCAAGACACACATTTTTTGAGTATTGTAAACAACAAGGACTGATGTGTAAGAGGGGTCAAGGCAGGGTCTAGGAAGGAAAGACGAACACCAGCTTGTTTTTCTTTCCCTCACTGATTGATAGCACTTGAAGAAATCAGTGAGGGAAGATGTGATCCAATACATGTATGCAGAAAGCTGCACCAAACTTGGAAACAGAGCTGAGGAGGCTCTGAGGTGCCCAAGTCTGGGGAAGCTGGGCTCAGGCTGGGCTCTGTCTGTAACCAGTGTTTGGCTCTGGAGCTTGGTTTTAGGATGGGATCCAGTTCTCACTTAGGACTGCAAAAAGGTATAGGACCAACAGAGAGAACAGCTGCCCTTTCATCCCAGATAATCTCTCCTCTATTTAACCGTCTTCTTGTCATTGCAGTTCTTTTCATTTCAGATATTCCTAAATATGGAGCAAAGGAGGGAGGAGGCAGAGGAGAACAATGGTGGGAATGGTGTCAGTACTGGGATGCAGTAGGGAGGGAGGAATGTTGAAGAGCTAAATCTCTTTTAGCCCTCTAGCACACAGTGGTTTAAGGGATACTTTACAGGAGCATCTGGATTGAATCAGGTATAACCCCTGTCCATCTGGGGTTTTCTTTATGCATGTCACCAAAATGCCAATACACGCATCTGATTTGTCTTCAGAGTGCCAGGGCATTGATGTGGATATGTTTTGTTCCAGCTTTTTTCTTTGGGGTATGATGAAGGAAGGTCAGTAGGACAACGAGCAGCATGTCATGAGCCAGCAAGCAGGTAAGAAGAGGAGGACAGTAAATGTTAGAGGAAATGCAAGAAATTATTTGTAAACTACAAATTTTTGTAGTTCAAAAAGCAAAACATCTTTGTTTGCATTTGCCTTGAAAACAAAATATGTATGACTGTTTCTCCTTTATTCCTGATTTGGTGTCTAATGGCAGCTCTGGCTCTGTGAAAAGCTGAGAGCAGTGTTACTGCTCCTGGTATGCAAAGATGAGCTTGTGCTTGAGGGCCAGGCAAAGGAATTTGGCTCCTCTGCCAAGTCCTGAAGCAGACTGGCTGCCTCAGACACACAGCATAGCAGTGACTATCCCTGTGTCTCAAAATGCTTAACCATTGAGCAGTCTCCAAGAGCATCTGACTCCAAGGAGAGGGAGAGTAAGGAGAGGGAAGGGATAGCCTGCCCCTGCCAGTTTGGAAAATGATGAGTTGTAGATTAAAAAATGCATTTTCGTAGTGAGTTGGACACTGTTTCTTGATGAGGATTCACAGCACCTTTGGATCAAAATCCTAACCAGCATATATGCTGAGACTTTGGGCATCATTAAATCTAAGAGAAGACCCTCTCTCTGATCTCTTTAAGAAGGTGAGAGCCCAAGTGCAGTCAAACACATCAGATACTTAATTCTCTTAGACTCACTCCTCATTTACTAGACCCCAATCAGGCTTTCCTGGCCACATCCTGGTGCTCCAAAGCTGAATGAGATCTTCTGTCATGTGGTTCATGAGCCCCCACCTCCATCAGCTTTAAAGAGGAGCTGAAATGACAGCAAGTCATGAGATCACAAGTAATTAGGGTATCTTAGCTGAGAGCCCCTCTATTGTCCTTTATGTATTTGTTGATGTGCCATGTTTTATCATGCTAATGCTTGCAAAACCCTCGGGACCCTTGGGAATAAAAAGGATTTGGACATCAAGTGATTGCACACATTGCACAGATCAGTTAGCTGAGCAGGGAACGGACTTAAGCCCATATTTAAGGGAATTTAAGGCTTAAATGTATCCTGAAGGCATCCCAGTTTGTTGGTTTTATGTAGTTCTGCTATGACAGCACCTGCTGGAATATTATTCACTGCATTATTCATGAGAAAACTTAGGAGATCCCTGTATCTGCAGGGTAAAACAGGGTGGTATTTTCATTCTGGTTTCTGTTTCAATTCCTCCCTCCTCACACAAGCTGTTCCATGTGGGCTGCAAGCTGAAGTCTGCCTACCTTCCCCTCTTGCTAAAGGTACTGCTCTTTCAGATAGTTTTCCTTCCATACTCTTGTTTCATTCCACATCAGTGGTTGGGTTACTTTTGAAGGGTTTGATCTGCGGAGGGTTGAAAGCACACAGCCACGCAGACAGGGAGATTTCTGAGCACGGCAAGACAAAGCAATCTCTTCTTTCTGTATGCCTTCCCTTGGTTTTATTGTTTGCATCAGCCAGGCTCCTGGTTCCAGCTGCAAGTTTTTATTATTCCAAGAATAATCATTTGGCTAACAGAGACCTCTCCCTGCAGACAGAGAGAAGGAACAACCCAAATTGATATTGCAGATGAAGGTTTGCTTGAAACTGCTCGCAATACCAAAGAGAAAGCAAGTTTTTAAGAGAAACATCTACCTTTTTTCCCCTGGTTGGCCTTTCTTTGTCTCTCTGTCTCCTACCACTTCCCCACCTCTTGAAGAAAAAAAGAAATGTAAGTGCAAAACTGTGTCACTGGAAGAGAAGCAGCATAAGGACAGACCATGAGATCACCTAAAAGGCAAATTCAAATCCAGTTGCTTATAGCATATTTAGGTCAGGTCCTTTGGATGAAAGGGAAAAGATACACAAAGGAGGCACCTACAGTATCCAGTTACCGTGGGTTGTTATGAGTCCTGAAAGGGCTGATTGGCTCCTCACTTTTTGAGCTGAAGCATCATAAAACAGGGTCTGAAAATGGTCCTTTTGTCCCGTTTTCTCACTCATCAGATGGGAGTCTTCACCAACACAGCAATGGGTACAGGAGATAGAAGGGCACCAGTTACTATGGCAGTCTGGCAACATAGAAGATGAGAACATTCTGGATATGAAAACATTACTTGGTCTTGTATTTCTCTGATACCTGCTTTTGCTGACTAGATTAATTGCCTTCTCTGTGCAAGGTTAGTATTAATCCATAACAGAAGTGCTTCTCTCCACAGTGCACAGCCAGACTTCTGTCATTGTACTGGAAAGCAGAATACATTTCCAAAGTACAGTGCCTGTCTATACCAAACAGGCTACTCGGCCTGCAAAAACACCCAAAACTTCACTTTTCTGAGAGTAGTCCATAGTGCTGAGGTCCCCAGTGCTCAGCCCTGAGTTATTGTTGCTAATATGAACTCTACACTTAACCCACAGATCTTAATTGCTCTGCACGAGACATCCAGATGTATTTCTAAGCTACACATACTTCACTTTTCCATAGTCACAGCTGCATGACTCAGTGCTGTGCAGTAGTTTTCATTTCCAAAGCGTTTTGCAAACATGAGCTGACTAAGACTTGCCAGACCCTATTCTTTGCCAATTGGATTGCAGGGGCCTCTGAGGAGAATGGCTTCAGCTCAGCCCAGAGGTGTAATTTCATTTTCAATTGTATAAGCATTTGGGGGGAGGCTGAGAGACAAAGAAGGTTGTTGTTCAGTTGCTGCTGAGATTTTATGCCTATTTCATTGCCATGTCTACTTATTTGAAAATGCAACAGCATCCTAGTGCTGGTAACAAGTTCCCCTTGAAGCACGGGAACTTTTTTGCCTTGGGGGAAGACAATAAAGGTGATATTTAACGTTTCTTCAGCATTAAATTCTGTGGCTATATGAAAGATGATACCCTGTTTCTAAATTTCTATGCCGTCTTCCTTGTTTCACCTCTACCACTACTCCTGGAGAGAATCAGACCAGGGGCTGCAGTTTCTGCAAATCAACATACAGATCAAAAAAAAACCACGTTCTAGTCTCTCAGACTTTCATGCCATAGCCTTCACCTATCATATTATACCACCTGGAGCCACTGTCTGTGCTGCAGTAGTGGTAGCACAGCATAAACAGATGGATGATGTCCTGGGAACAGCATAATGTAGGGAGAGCATCTCCATTATGTGCCTTCACAGATATTTTATAGTCACAGAACTGTTTGGGTTGGAAGGGACCTTAAAGATCATCTAATTACAAGTCCCCTGCCATGGGCTGTGACATCTACTAGACCAGAGTCCCATCCAACATGACCTTGAACACTTCCAGGGGTGGGGCAGCCACAGCATCTCTGAGAAACCTGTTCCAGTGCATGACCATTCTCATAGTGGAGAATTTCTTTCTAATATCTAATCTAAACCTGCCCTCTGTCACTTTGAAGCCATTCTGCCTTGTCCTATCACTGCATGTCCTTGCCAAAAGTCCCTCTCCAGCTCTCTTGTCCCTTTAGGTACTGGAAGGAGCTCTTAAAGTCCCCCTGGAGCCTTCTCTTCTTCAGGCCGAACAACCTCAACTTTCTCAGCCTGTCTCCATGTGAGAGGTGCTCCAGCCCTCTTAGCATCTTTGTGGTATCCTCTGAACTCACTCCAGAAGGTTCACATCCTTCTTATGTTGTGGGGGGGCCCCAGAGTTGGATGCAGTACTCCAGAGCAGAATAGAGGGGGAGGTCTGCCATGACCTTCTGGCCACATTTCTTTTAATGTTGCCCAGGATACAGTTAACTTTAGTCTTCTAATGACTTGTGCAATACCAAGTTGGAATATGTTGAACTTGCATAAAACTTGTCCCACTGGTTTGGTATAAAATTTTTAAAAAATAAAAATTTGGACCAGCCTAGGGGCTCTGAGATGGAGATAGGATAGTTAAATGCTCAAATCCCAAAGAATTAAACTCTTGGACTTCAGACCAATTACTTTGCATGTCTGCAAAGAGTTGGAATTTTCCAAGCAGCCTTTGCATTTTGAGATCTGTTTTACTAGGAGATATGCACCCAGATGCCCACAGGCATCTCGGGAAACCTCTCCTTTTGGTGCTAAGATTCAGAACTTTTAATGTGTTTTGAAGGGAAAAGGAAGCGAAGAAAGTCACCAAAGTCACTTCCTATAAAGAGCATGAACCTTCCTCTACTCACCATCACAGACCTCACAGTGTAGTATCAGGTAGTGCTGAGCTGTGCTTTGGCTCTCAATAAACCTCTCAGTGATTTAATTAGGCATCCTCTGGGCACTGAGGTCTGTGGGCCAGTGCTTTGAATATGTGAGCCCAAACAGTCAAGATGCCATCACTGCCTTCAGCTCTCTCCTGCATCTGTTGGGATGGCTCAGTTTTAGCATTTGTGAACTGCAGCTCAGGAAACAAACAAACAAAAAAACCAAAACAAAAAAAACCCCAAACAAACAAACAAAAAAAAGTGTCTTGTTAAAACACTGTCACAAGATATAAATCTATGCAGAAAAAAGCGCTTAATTTTATCAAAGAAGACTTTGCCTGGTGAAGAGCAAGTCTAAGCAAACCAGGGTCTGGTCTGTACCATCTTGTAGTCCAAGTCAAAAATAACATCCATATCTTGGCTTTGCAGGACATCACTCAGAAGCGCAAGTCACTCTTGAACTTAGAAGCAGAAAAGAACAATCAAGAAAATCATCAGGAGAGGAAGTTGTATGTTGGCATCTCCCTGGCCTGACCATGGTTTTACTGATTGTTAAGTCCTGCAGAGTAGCTTTGGCAATTTGAGAAATTTCATTGATTTTCCCAAATACGGACTCCAAGCTATGTACTTGAGAGAACTGTCTGTTTCTCTCGTAACTAAGCATATACTTCTATTTAGGTATTGACTGTTCCTGCAAGAGACTGTGAGTCAATAGGGTAGGTTACCTGATACAAAATGCTCTGGTATCGTCAGTTCCATATTTGTGAACTTCATAATGAGTGAAGTTTTCTTACTTTAATGATGCAGTGGGTCAATTTAGATGACTGTTCTTGTTTCTTTCAGCTCTGAGATCTCTGAATCTTGGGAACTTTGGCTATGGTTGGTTAAGAAACAATATCAGCTACAGATGGTTTTGTCCTTCATCGTCCTATTTCAACCCTGGTTAGCCCCAGAGCTGGAATATTTTCACTGTTAAGGAGGGAAGATGATTTGCAATTAATATACACATTGGTATTAACGGTTCACAGAAGAGAATGAACTCTGTGGGCACAGAAAGATTGAGCTGATCATTTGCACCACTCAGTTTCAATGTATTTCTCTTGAGAAACAGCAGTTGCACACTGCTTTTTCTACACTGGACGTGATGAAACACGGACAAAGATGTTCTGCTTATCACATTTCAACTCTTCCCTCCATACAGTGTTTTCAGGTGTGCTCCAGTTGTTCAGAAATGCCACCAGGGATCACTGCTTTTTCTGGTTTTCTGTGCATACTGAACCCTACAGAGTCTGGGATCCCAAGGAGTATCTGCCTGCAGGACACCAGTTGTGGCCAGTAGGAAATTTCCAATGAAACTCTTTGGGAATTTATGAAAACATAGAATGGTTTTGGTTGGAAGGGACCTCGAAGAACACCTAGTTCCAACTCCTCTGCCATGGGCAGGGACACCTTCCACTAGACCAGGTTGCTCAGAGCCCTATCCACCCTGGACTTGAACACTTCCAGGGATGTGGGAATTGCCCTGGGCTTATTCCTTTGAGCTGCACAAAGGGAGATCAAAGGCCACCATTCTGGCTACATCTCAGAGGGTTTTGCAGTGTTTTAAGTGACAAAACTGACCGTAATGCAATAGTGATTTTGGCTTGGCTGTTTCTGGGAGGATTCTACTAAAAAATTGTATCAAGTGTCCATTAATCCAAACTCTTAATATTTTGAGATGGTAACAGACTAAGGTTAATTCAAGCTGATGACATCATTCCTTGAGATAGCTGACTTCCCTATTGTTCCTTGGTGAGGCACACAAGCATAAATATATCTGTGGGTGTCTGAAGCTGCACCACAACCTGAGGAGATTTGGTCTGCACAGTCGATGGGGCTGCAAAGGGATTCAGTTGCCTCTAAAACCCAGCACCTCTGTTTGGTTAGCTGGATCTAGACTACATTGATGGTGTTGGCTAGAGGCTCAGCTAGTGCAAATGAAAACATCAACAGCCTTTTGAGGTGGTATCAGGTGTCTGACACATAGGTGTGGTGCCAGATGACATGACACAAGACCTGTTAGCTTCTGTATTCTGAGGGACTGACAGTTATAGGACAGCAGAAAAGCCCACCTAGCACCTCACATAGCACTGGATGGCTGTACTTAGGCAGCAACTGCATTTGTGAACAGCAGGCAACCCATGCCTGAGACTATCATCACGTGGATATTTACTATAGCCTACAGTGAACTCTGCCTGACTGTGATTTGCTGTTACGCAGCAAAACAAGTTGCAGAGAAGGGAAAATATAAATCTTGTCAATACAGTGTCTGAAGTGTGGCATCATCTTATGAGGCAGTTGTGAAGGTGAAAGCTAGAAACAGAGAATGTAAGCAGAAATAACAAGTGAAAGAATATGATGGGCCATATGTGAGGAGTTGAACTGGTGAGAAGTTGAAGTACTTGCTGTGGGGTACATAGTCTGATCACTGGTAGCATTTGGGTCCCTCATGGATTTTCAAGAGGTCACCAGCTGGTCACACGTTAAAACAGATGGACCACATGATTATTTGCAAAAGGCACAACAGAGTCACTGCTGGATGTGAAAGTCTATAGTGATGCTGAAGGGCAGCAGCAATTGTGAATTACTTATCGAAAAGATGACAAATGCATTAAAGCTCAAGGGAAAGATGGGTGACAATGGAGCTAAATTTGATCCTGCAAAGTTAAAAGGCAAGTCTTTGAGAGAGACAGAGGAGGCAATGGCTGGAGAGCATTTCAGGCCATTACTGTGAAACGATAAAGAAATCTCAGTAGAGACCAGATGGGAAATATTTAAGGAAGCAATAGAGAACACAGTAGGGAACTTATTGGGAGGCCTAAGCAAACAAGAAGGAGCTGGACAAACATCAAAACAAAAGCATTAGAGGGGAAATGCAAACAGGGCCAAGGATTATTGGAGAGTGGAAACAAAAGCACAAAACTAAGCAGAGAAAAATTTCCAAAGGCAAGTAAACCTTTTCAGGGTATAGAGGAGCACCAGGAAAACAAGGTGTGAAATGGAGATGGAAGAAGATTGTGTTCAATGAGAACAACAGTGTGCATGTGCCAGGAGCACCCGGAGAAGTCCTGATGGCCTGGGAGCAAATGTAAATGAGAAGGTGGAGCCATGAAGAGTAACTGTCTGAACACTCTCATTACCATCCCTGGAGGAATTTAAAAGATGTGTAGATATGGCATTTAAGGACATGGTCTAGAGGTGGACTTGGCAGTGTTGGGTTATAGGTTGAGTTCAATGATCTTAGAGGTCTTTTTCAACATAAACAATTCTATGACCTGCCTGGATAAAATCACGCCAGACCAAGATCAAGAGCATCGCTTGTAGGACAAAAAAAAGCCATCAACTCTGAGCCAATGAAATAGAGAGGACTACACAGCAGCAACAGTTCCTTCCATCCTTTTAGTAGCATATGTCATCACAGAACTGTTAGACATAACCCCATAACTAAGAAAAAGAGAAGGGTTCAAAAATAATGCACGTCATTGCCACCAGCGAAACTCTAAATACATACATTAAAGGGCAGTGGAAAAAATCCTAGTGAAGGTAATTGTGGACTGATTAAAGTAAATTGCATAGGAAACAAGGGGTGAAAAATGTTAAAGTGTGGGAAAAGGTAAGATTAAATATCTGTGTTCTGACTGAGAGTGGAAAAAGAGTAAGGATGGTGCTTTTAAAGGTGCTTCTGTGAGTATCTTTATTTTGAGAAAAGCACCATGGAAAGTAAGAAAATTATATATTTTCCAGATAAAATATTGTATCTACAATTGCTCTGTGGAGCAGTAAGTGCATGGAAGAAGTTAAGTAATGGCTTCAAGTAAGGAGGCTGTTAGCATTTCCTCATCTTCCCATACAGTGTAGTAACAACCCAAGCTGAGATGCACCTTATGACAGTGGGTGTTATATCATTAAGATCCTTACCTTTTGCAAATGATACAAAGCAATTAACACAAACTTCCAATAAACACTGGAGTGACTGGTGGAGGACTAAAGACAGCAACTGGAGAGAGAAAGATGCAGGAAGAGAATAAAAAGAACAATTAGTATTTCTTAGGCAGCTTATGCATACCTGAGGTCCTCCTCCAGAGGAGTTTCTAAAGGCATATTTCTTGGGTAATGGGGCTGTGTAGAATATCACACCCTCAGAGACTTGGGTGTCTTCACAGAGGTCTATCAGTCTGAGATACCTGCAGCACTGCCCTGGACAACTGGACCACCTGCCCTCACAGAAGTATGTGTCAAACGGAAGGAACTATGGATGTCTTTGGGCCAAAGCAGATAAAGACAAAAAGGGAGAGGACTCAGGTCAAGGGTAGGAGAAGAACCAAGGAGAAAACTGGAACAACTAAAAGATGATGGAGGTAAGACAGAAAGCAAAGAAGTGGCAGAAGACCAAAACAATACATTTAAATTTGACCAGCTTAGTCAAGACATCATCAATCACTAGCGATTTTGCACTACAAGCCCTATGAGTGACCTCTGTTATTGGGTGGGACTGAACAGTAGCAGAGAAGTATCTCTCTGCTTCACCTGGTCCTTGGCTGTCCTGTATTGTCTACGACAGCAATATGAACATTTTTCCAAGCATTCAAGAAAATCCACCTGATTGTGATTAAAAAATAGTTTTTAATGTATCATTCTGATTGGACCTTATCTGTGTGAATCCTGAGGAAACAACCCGTATTCACACCCTCCTAGGAACTGCAGCACCAAGGCTCTAGCCATCACTTAATAATATTTGTAAAGTGCCAGTATAGTTATTTTTTCTCATTACTGACACCAGGAAATGACAGGAGTGGGAAGACACCTCTGCCTGTCCCAGTGAGGAGGAAGAATGGGACAGAACCCTTTTGCCACCAGACATGGGAGTTGTCGCCTGTGATAGCACTGGCTATCTTAATTTAAAATTAGGGAAAAAAACCCCAACTTTACAATGAGGGACTGATCAGAAAATGGGTGGCCAGAAACCTGCAGTCCATCTGGGGTCTTTAAACCTCATCACACTGTTCAAAAAAAAAGGAAGAGAGAATACAAGAAACTCTCCTACTGAAACAGCCTCACCACCTAAGTCAGAGCTTCTCCTTGCTACTAAGAAACCTGTGTGTTCAGTCTGTTTTTCTATGAAATTAGATTTTTGCATCACTTTTCCTCTCTGCCTTCCCTTTCCCTTGTGCTGTTGGGCAACAGTGCATCACTGTTGGGCAACAGAGGGGTTCAAGGGTAATTACATTTCCTTGGGCCTGGAAAAGAGAGGCTTCCTCTAGGAAACCCTGGTCTCAGCTAGCCATTCATTCGTTCAAATAATGCCTAAAAACATTAACAATTTGGACAACAGAGTCCAGTAGCCTCACCAAAACATTCAGTGGAAGAAGGTTATAGGCAGAGTCAACAGAAAAACATTGTATTGTTCAGGGGAAAAGATAATCTGCCAAGAGACTCAGCTCTGTTGGCAATACAGCCTCATCACAGCTGGCACAAACGTGTTTTTACTTTAGCAGGAATAATATGCGCAGCCCGACCAGCTCAGCAAAGTGGCACTTCAGGTGTTTATATGGCAAGCCCAGGGCTGATTCCTGGAAATGTGCCTCCCGGTAAAACAGACCTGCCTTATATTCCTCAAGTTTTTATCTTGGGATAACTCAGGCACTTTCACTACTCCTATAAGGGAAATGCAGCTTTTCTCTCCCAGAGAGTCCACTCTTTGCTGTGCAGCTTGAGTCATCAGTATGCTTCAGAGGAAACCATGGGGCTTAGGGTTTGGAATTTGGGATTTGAGATTTGAGTGGGAAGTGATTTCCTGGGGAGCTTTGCTCCAAGCAGCAGGTCAGAGTAAGAGTAAAAGGAAGTGAAGGATGGAGATGAAACCCACCAAATAGGTACATTTTTTTTCCCATAGATATGAAATATGATAATCTTCAAAGAATTAGCAAAATCTTCTGGGCCATTATATCTATGCCTTGCTATCTTTATCTCACAAACTGAGACAGAAAACATCACATTTCCAGTTGTAAAACATTCCTGCCCCATCATATCCAGTTGTTTACATTCCAGAGGCAGCTTTCAGCTAACCATTTCTTTTCCATTCCCAGTGTTTACATGCCCATGCATTTAGGTAGAGTAACTGCATCTTTGTTCAGCTTCTGTTTGGCAAGGAAAGTCCAGCAAGACTCACACTTTGAACTTACATGTTTACTTCTTAAGAAGAGTGGATGAATAAAAGGAAGGCAAACACACTGAGGTCACTGCTCAGAAGGAAAAACAAGAGGGCCATCATCTGCTGCACAGTGAAACCAGCTTCTTATTACTGGACTTCTTCAAGTCACCTTGACCAAGGTTGACATTGTCAGGTTGATGCCAAGGAATTCATCAAGTCCCTTTCCCTCTCTGTGCCCTCCTCCCATGCAAAGATGTGTGTGCATGTTCCTGCTCTTCACAGAAGGCACCACCACTTATTAATCCACCTGTCACCTCATTGGAGGCTTCTGGTGCTCTTATCTCTTGCAGCAGAAATAAAATCTGGTTGTTGATGAGGGACTGCAAGGGTGGATTCTTCTGTGATGAAGACCAGATTCTGACTTTACCATTAAATCTTGACCTTTCCCTGAAGCTAACTCTTTGTAATATCAAATTATAGAGTTTTTTGGCGTTGAAAAGCACTTTACAGGTCATTTTGTTCCAAACCCATTCCCATGGGCAGGGACACCTTCCACTAGACCAGGTTGCTCCAATTGCCATCCAGCTTGGCCTGGAACACTTTTGGGGGATGAGGCATCCACATCTGCTCTGGGCAGTCTCTGTCAATGCCTCACCACCTCCACAGCAAAGAGTTTCTTACTAATATCTAAACTAGACCATCCTCTTTCAGTTTAAAGATGATGTAAACCTTTTAAGCATTGCCAACAGCTGTCTGCTTGTTTCATTATGATCTCATCCTTGCGTTCACAAGGTTTCTGGTATTGATGAGTTTACATTTAGGAGCATGAACAAACAGCTGATGGATCAATGTTCGCTGGGGTAAACTTGCTGATATGAAATATTGGCTTCATTTGTTAAATTGTAATGATTGACCTCCCTGGCAAAGCCAAGAATGCAATAACTCCCATTTCTCTAGGCAAGTTTAGCTATTGGGTAATTACACTTTAAGCTCAATGAACATTGTTTCTTTCAAAGCATTTTCTTGCCACTCAGTCAAAAGTAAATGTAATTAAGCCTCAGAGGAATACATCACAGCTTTAAGGTCTGTGGTTTGAACGACAGCTTCCAGTAGCAGCTTCCTGCATGGAGATGCCAACCGGTGAAGTCACCATATGTACATTCTTTGGGGAACTGGGCAATGACAGAAGACTGCAGCCTAAACAGAGGTTCTATTAAAGCAGAAAAAGATGCATATGTCATCTTGTCTGTGATACATACCATGCTTGGTTACCATAGCAATGGACATTATAGGTGGCTTCAGGGGAGGGAGTGATTAGCAGACAGATAAGGGAGAAGACTGCTCTACTCTCTGTAGTGAGAGTATATTCATTTAGATTACAAGAAAAAGGATCTAGATATTAGACAGTAGGTCTTTGCATTCTTGTCCTAATCTAACTTTAAATGTGTCAGCAACCAGGGCATCCCTTAGCAGGCAATTCCACCAGATAGAAGGTTTTCACAGTATCTGACCTCCTGTTGTCTTTATTTCCCACTATATAGTGCTTAATCTTCTCAATTGACAAGTAGAAGCATGCCAAATCAATATTTTCTTTTGAAATTTGGGTGTTCAAAGGCTAACTTCATTGAAAATGATTTTGTGCTTTGGGCTAAAAACTTGCTTCGAAGGCTTCAGTGCATAGGTGAATTTTACCTTTCAAATTAGAAGGAAAAAAAAAGGCATAATCATTTTAGCTTACACCGAGAAAAGTAGAATAATAAAAAAAATGCTGCCTTTTACTGGGACTGGAGTTATTTTGGTCTCTTAGCCTTGTTCCTGAACAAAATGATGCCCACGTCATGTTTTGCCCAGCAATTAAGCATCAACATTTTTAGGCACGTTGGCCAGTATCACCCCACTTTCAGAAAAGTGTCTTTGCCATTCTGTGGGGCTAGGGAGTTCCTACAAGTTTCATTAATGTCATCAACCAGGGAAAGGAGAATTTGAGGCAAATTAAAGGAGAATTAAATGCAAATTAATCTATCGTAATGGGTCCTTTAATGGAAAGGCAATTCCTTGCTCATCCTGCAAGCCAGAAGCCAACTAATCAGTCAGCCAGTACCTACTGGTCCACCAGCTGGTACTCAGGCCACTACCAGCAATTCTCTAGGTTTCCCTTTTTTGACCAAAATGGTAGGGGACACTGGGAGGAAGTGGGAGAACTGCAGGATGCAAATGTTCATTGAAATAGAAAACCAGGTTTCATTGCTTATGGAGCAAGAAAAGTATGCCAACAACTTTCCCCAACAGCAGCATTTAAAAAAAATAAAAATCTAAATATCATCTGTTTCCTTTTTTTCCACAACACACGTTGCTGCAGGGTTTGTTTCAGCAATGTACTTGTACCCCTTTAAAAAAGGCCACAGGTGTCTAGTGAAACTCACAATCCTCTGCAGATGTGAAGTCAATGGAGCTTTAGCTCAATTCAAAATATTATGTGGGTTTAAGAGCTTTCTGGGATGAAAGCTGAACTTTGGGATTTTGAAGCAAAAACTATAAAGGCCTCTTCCAGTCTAAATGATTCTTTGTATTTTAAGATCTGTCTCTGTAGTCTGTATGCACAGTGCACAGCTCCTACCTTATTTGTCCTTGGTTCTCACCTTGTCAATGTAAATTAGCCTTATTTTCCAGACTGTCCTCCTACAGAATTTTCAAGTCTCTGTTTTTCTGGATAAAGGGCCTCAACCCATGCTTCAATATCATCTTGGGGGATGAGATGACAAAAGTATCTTACAGCATCAAGTACAGTGCTGATTCCCTGAACGCACCACTCAGACTATTTCAGTATGGATTGATAGGGTAAATATGGGTCATACAATCTGGCTTTGGTATCAAAGATTTCCACCTTCTCAAAGAGATTCTGATTCTATCCATTTTAGATGGGAAACAGAGATGAAACCTCTGAGGATTTAGGATTCAGAGACATGGAACTGAGTGGAAGCCCAAATGGTGTTAGAAAGATGCAAATACCCCTTCAATCTACAAATTGATTTATTGATACCCAAGTGAAATTCCAAAAAAAAAAGTGAGAAGAAAAACAAAAATAAAAACCCCTTTTCTTTACTTCCTTCCTTGTGTGATCGTGTGAACCTTGGTGACTCCAGGTAGCATCTAACACAAGCGAGGATGTGACCTTCCATTAGCAGAATGAACTCAATCTACAAATACCATTGCAGAAACAGGTCTTGAAAGCATGAGAGGGTTTTCCCACTTTTTGGCCCAGGGTTTTAACCTTGAATGATAGCAGAAAGAGCTCAGGACACATTGACTTCTACCAAGTAAACCTAAATATTTATTAACTCAAGAGCTAAATATTGACTGATGTCAGAGTGAAGGCAATATCTGCAATGAGAGCCTCAGCATATATGAAAAAGAAACAAAAAGTCCAGTGAGCAGTTTGCTGGGAAACAACTACCCACTTCCAGGAACAGCTAATATAAGCAAATAGACAAAAGCCCCCACTTCCCTTGTGTGGGCTATTTAGGTTCCATGATACCTGAAAAGTAGATGCTTGGCACCATTGCAGGAATAGAACTATCATAACTGCCCAAGCCTCTTCCACTGTTTATGCAGAGAGGAGCATAGTACAAGAGCATTTAGTGATAGTACAGAAGGGAATGGTTTTAAACCAAAGGAGAGTCAGTTTAGATTAGATATTAGGAAGAGATTCTTTACTGTAGTGAGGCACTCACACAGATTGCCCAGAAAAGATGGAGCTGCCCCACGCCTGGAAGTGTTCAAGGCCAGGTTGGACGGGGCTTTGAGCAACCTGGTCTAGTGGAATGTGTCCCTGCCCATGGAAGGAGGACTGGAACTAGATGATCTTTAAGGTCCCTTCCAACCCAACTCAATACACTCTATAATTCCATGATAAGACACTTGGACCTGAATAAGACCCTTGTGTTCTCCCTCAATGAATGGCACCTAGGCAACCCCATAAAAGACTCAGTGTTCCTGCATGATACTCTGTGACTTAGGCAACAAAATAGTAAGAGAGAGGGCTAGCCAGCCTTTCTGATGCTGAATTTTAGTTAAAATGCAGAAAAGAAGGTCTCCTCACCTCAAGGGAGATGAAATCCATAGATCACACTAGTCAAAACAGTGTCCAATCTACCACGCTGTGGAGCAATTGGGGTGAGGGGACAGCAGGGACAGGGGATAAACAGTGAGGAAGAGGGTCTTCTCTGTCCATCTTGCTCCAACTGGGTCTCCAGACACTAAGGGCAGCAAAAATCATGTGGTCAGGCAGGAAAAATGACTAAGAAGAATCTTTACCCTTGCTCACAGCCATGGGGCTTCCACCCGAAGGGTTCTGCCTCATTTGCCAAATATTCTTTGCATCTATTTCCTACTGGTTCTCAATCAATAAAGATATAATCAACATGAGGAGCAAAGTGGTGACACAGTTTTCCATACAAGTCCATTGGTCAATACAGACCAAGCGAGTTGACTGCAGTCAATTACTGATGAGTGGGCTCCTATCCATAAGATATGGTCCAGTGACAAAAGGCGAGGAAGGACCTACAGAAAAGTCTGTATTATTGACCAACACTGGACACAGTAGTGTGCAGTGTGTATCCAAGATTGCCAAGCTCCCCTGAATAAAATGAAAAGCACAGCTGCAGGTGGTTGTTTCTTTAAGTCTTACTTGTTCCAGGAGTTCAAAAAATCTCTACGTCTGGTTCTGAGTTACTACAGGACTCCCACAAGGACGGAAAACATTCCCGGAACAAACAGATAGATTTACCTCTTTCATATTTTCCCAATGGGAATTGGTGATGGTTGTTTGCTACTACCTTCATCTGCATTCTTTTTAACTTCTTGCAATAACTAGACTCTTCCACAAGTAATCATGCTGGCTGCTGCTGTGGGTTCTGACTTCTGAGAAATCGTATCAAATGCAATCAAGCTTGGACAACTTCCTATGCCATCTGCTCTATCTCAGCCACAAAGGAGAGAGTTCATGAGCAGTCCCTTGCACAGCAGAAAGGGAGAGCTCCTTCTGCATGAATACTCTCATGTGGGGGTGAAGATTAGAGTTGGGGATTGCAAGGTACTGATCTGGCTTTGTGGCTTTTTCCAACAGTTCGACGCATGAGAAACCTCCTTTCCTGGATTGCATAAGAGGAAGGGAAATGAGATCTCAGGGAGGGACTTAAAGATCATCAGGCAAAACTCCAACACTAGATCTTCTTACTAGTCCATCTTAAGTCATCCTCATTCACACTTCAGCTTCTTTTGCCTGACATGTCTATTAGGATTTATTCAGGAGAAACTCAGAGTGACTCAGATATCTTTCCTTTGGCTTAAGAGTTGTCTGGATTTTAACAAGTCAAACCACACATGATGTTATCAGATGTTGAGATACACAGAAATGAGCTATTGTATTCTGGGAACAGAAGATACAAGGAAGGTTCAGGATGGCCCTGGAACAACCTAACTGGGGGAAGACATCTCATGGTTCCCAGACCTATTTGAAGGGTTCCATTTCCATCTTTCACCCTCCCCTCCTGTCCCAGGCAGTGAACTGTCTGAGAAAGGTGAGGGAATTTGTCAAAATACAGCATGGCTGGTTGGGCGTGGGAAGGTTCAGCCTATGGGACACAAAGCTCTGGGGAAACAGTGTTGTACCTTGACAAATATGTGCTCCCATGTGGCAGAGAAATAGAAATAGTGATGGTGGGAAACATGACCTTAAGATTAAATGTCCTCTAAAAATCACTTTGGTGTTATCATGATAGTTAGCTGTTTGATCTGCTGGAGGTCTGTGAAAATGCTCAGATCGTCAGAGTACTTCTGCTCTGAAGACAGGCTGGGGGAGCTGTGGTTGTTCAACCTG
>VWZF01003774.1:0-23160 GCA_013396755.1 Sclerurus mexicanus
CTCAATGTCCAGGTGGAGACCAGGGACAAGCAGCATTCCTCGGGGGATGTTGTTGGCATGGGCACTGTTAAACATCTTTGTCAGTCACATGGAGAGTGGGGTCAAGTGCTCCCTCAGCAAGTTCAGCAGCACCCAGGTGTGTGGTGTGGTCGACAGGCTGGAGGGAAGGGATGTCACCCACAGGGGCATTGACAGGTCTGAGGAGGGGCCTGTGCAAACCTCATGAGGTTCAACAAAGCCAAGTGCAAGGTCCTGCACCTGGGTTGGGGCAATCTCAAGCACAAGCACAGGATCAGCAGGATATGGATTGAGAACAGCCCTAAGAAGGACTTTTGGGGTATTGGGGAATGAAAAGCTTAATGTGACACGGCATCATGTGCCTGCAGCCCAGAAAGCCAACATCTGGCCTGTATCAGGCACAGGGCAGGCAGCAGGTCAGGAGAGGGGATTCTGCTTGTGCTGCTCTGTCATGGAGCACTCTCACCCCACCCGGAGTGCTGGGGAGTCCTCAGCATAACAAAGCCATGCTCAGACAGGCCCAGAGCACGGCTGCAAATGATCAGGGGGCTGGAGCACCTCCCCTACAAGGACAGGGTGAGAGAGCTGGGGTTGTTCAGCCTGGAGAGGAAAAGGCTCCAGGGAACTCTCAGACCAGCCCTCCAGTATCTAAAAGAGGCTACAGGGTAGATGGGGAGAGACTTTTTGTATCAGGGAGTCTAGTGATAAGGGAAGGGCTAATAGTTTTGTTTTTTGGATTAGGTATTAGGAAGAAATTCTTTATTGTAAGGTGGTGAGGCAATGGAACAGGCTGTCCAGAGACACTGATGCTGCCCTAGGTGTTCAAGGCCAGGCTGGATGGGGCTTTGAGGAGCCTGGTCCCATGGAAAGTCTCTGCCCATGACAAGGGGGTAGAAGTAGGTGATCTGTAAAGTCCCTTTCAACCCAAACAATTTTCACAGCTTATATAAACAGCTTATGCGTTTGCAGGGAGTTATTTTTTTAAAGATAAAGAATAATTGCATTTTGCAGCTTTACCATAATAAAAAAAAGTGTTTTCCTCAGGTGTTCAGTCAAGCACAGAACAAGGAAAGAAGGGGGAAAACAGCACTTTCAGCCTTGTATAACAAGGAAGGTGTCTGCAAAGTTGTGACTGTTATGAGGCAGCTTATCCAAAACCCTAAGAACTTTCTCTTTGACTTGAAGTTCTTTTCACACTACATTAACTGCTTTTGATGTGCTGTTTAGGAAAAAAACCAGTTACCCCTATATCTAATAGCCAAAACAAGTAACTTACTCTTGCAAAACTTGCCAGAATTTGAATGCTTCCAATGTACAAGTGCATGTATCACCAACATGAACATTGTACAGAAAAAAGCTTATTTTTCTCATTTGCTTAGTCTAGTGCTCAATGGCTCAACATGTGAAGGGAGATGGGTGTCAGGTTGTGACCCTCAGAGGTCCATATTGAGACTAGTGTTATTTCATCTCTTCTTTAATGACACAGAAGGGATCAAGTGCACCCTCAGCAAATTTGCAGATAACTCCAAGCTGAGTGGTGCTGTTTACCCATGTGAAGGATGGGGCCATCCAGAGGGACCTGGACAAGCTCAGAAAATGAATCCATGGGAATCTCAGGAGGTTTACAAGACCACGTGCAAGGTGGTACACTTGGGTCTGGGCTGGGGCATGAACAGATGGAGAGCTGCCCTGCTGGGAAGCACTTGGGGGAGCTGGTGGGTGAGAGGCTGGACATGAGCCATCCATGGGCACTCACAGCCCACAGAGCCAAGTGTGTCCTGGGCTGCCTCCCAAGCAGGGTGGGCAGCAGGTCGAGGGAGGGGATTCTGCCCCTCTGCTCAGCTCTGGTGAGACCCACCTGCAGTGCTGCCTCCAGCTCTGGGGTCCCAGCACAGGAGGGACATGGACCTGTTGCAGTGAGTCAGAGGGGGGTCATCAAGATAGTTAGAGGGACACCCCATCCCTGGAGGTGATCAGTGCCAGGCTGCATAGAGCTCTGAGCAACCTGGTTAAGTGAAAAGTGTCCCTACCCATGGCAGGAGGGTTGGAACCAGATGATCTTTGAGGTGCTTTCCGACCCAAGCCGTTCTATGATTCTATATTAATACTTTATACAGAATTGTTTTCACATTATAATTAAACAGGCAAAATTTACATTTTTATTTTGATGGCAGATTTTATTTCAGACCCCAACTTGAAGGTCCTGTACCACTGCAAACAGAAGATGCTGAATCATCAGTTAATGATAAGTGTCATCAGCTGCCTCAGGACACACAGGAGCAAGGACATGACGACAAACAGGGCATGTTCCCGACTACAAAAAGAGAAGAAAATACCAGGTCATTTGCACAGTTTGCATTCAATTTTACTGAAAAGCTATAAGCTATTACTTATAAAGTATTTAGTGTCTTCACAACACTGTCTTAAAAAACTGAAATTTGACTGGATAGCTACGTGGAGCCAAGAGACAGCTCACAGGAACTCAGAAGAAAGACTTGTTTTGCTTTTATATCAGTTACACAGAAAACGCATCAGATTTTCTCCAAGTTCTTCTTCAAAGCATTGATTTTACAGGTGGGATTATTTTTTTTTTGAGGTAAGGATTAAAAATAGGTTCAGTACAGCTCAAATCTAACAGGAAGCATTTTGTCCAAGTTTTCAGTAAGAGCAGTTTACTATCACAGCAGAAAAAAAAGACAGTATGTGTAAAAGAAGCAAAATCAACATGGTAACCAAGTAAACATTATAAACATAAAAAAAAATATATAAACCCACCAACTCTCCATGCTAGAGGTGTTCTGATATGACCTCCCTAGTGTGATCAATTACTCTCTCATGCTCTTGAGAAAATTATGTTATACCGTAGGTTCACTGAGAACTAGCAAGTCCAGGCTCATATTGCACATAAAGCATAGTGCAAGTGCAAGGAAAAAAATGTGCCAGTTCATTAATTACAGTTCTTTTAGGCTAGTTCCAATATGATGCAAGCCTTTTTAAGATATTTGGAAGGAAGTTGATTACATATTATGAAAATGAGATAAAATACAATATAGAATTACTAAACAATTTTTAAAAGTAAATCTGCAAGCATTTCAGTATTTCTCCTGCCAGCCTTAGCTGTCATCATAAATCAGCCAGATATTGTGCAAGACAGAGGAGACCTTTGCTCTTCTCAGAGAATAACAACCCATCTTCTTTACTTTGAGGTATGAGTACAGTGAAGAAAGCTTTTTTTGTACCAAAACAAGTTATAACTCATCCATGTTGTCTTTCATTCTTACTAAAAACAAAACATGTTTCCTCACAAAAGTTTCCTCTCTATTCAAGAAATTGCCCTTCAGGTAAGTACAGATACAAATGTCTTTCCTCACTTGCACTAGAATTTGATTCTGTAATGCATCAATGTAGCAGCCAGTTATTTCTTGGTGTTTCTTCACATGTTTTCAAAAGGTTCAAAGTTGTTTTTCCCCAGAGGAATACAAAAAACACACAAGACCCCTGCAACATCCCCATCAATCCTATAGTACTTACTCTCTGCAACCAAAGAGTTACACAAGATTTGTGAAACAAATGACGACAGGGTAGCTCTGCTACGTATTCACCTCTCACATATTCACTGCAACAGATTGTACAACACTGCTCTTGACCTAAACCCGTGATGAAGAAAAAACATTATTATCTTATTTTGTATCTAAGATGAATTCAAATTAAAATTCAAATATTAACAGTATCACTAATGGTTACAATATATAATCACCAGTTTTCCAAACTGATCAAAGGTATACTCAGTCTGATCTGAGGTTCAAAAGCTCTTAAACATGCTTACTCTGCAATGCTTTAACTAATTGTATCTATGGTATTACAGAAAGTTGCTCTTAAAAACTTTGTGGAAATTACTTTTGCATAATTTTTCCAAATCATTGTAGTCACCTGTGATGGGAATCATTGGCAGACAATCTATAGTTTCTTTAGTAGCTGGTAGATGAGTCTGTTCAACATCAAAGGCAAGAGACTCCAACTGTGCCAGAGCAGTCTGCAAGGGGTGAGCAGAGACCAAGTTCCCTTACTCACAAATGCAACATTTCATATAAAAACAAACAGGCAACAAAAGGAATCTAATTCTAATAGTATGACTTGCTTAAACGGAAGTTACATCTGTCAGACTAACCATTACATCATTTCTGTTTTTGTAATGAATGAGATGAAACTGAAAGGTCAAAACAATGCCTTGTTTTTTAAGTCTTCTTACAGTATGAGGACAGTCACAACTTCATCTCTAATGAAGATTTGTTAATTTTATAAAGTTACAGGAATGGCAGCAAGTTGAAAATGTAATACAGCTTGCCAATATAAAACTCTCTCTGTATTTTGCTTTCTGAAAATAAATGCCTCATTAATGTTTCCTGGTTTTAATTGTTGAATTATTTGGGCACAAACAAAAACATTAAGTACCTTGGCTACACTACCAATGCAAGCTTCCAGAAATAAAAAAAAATAAAAAATAAAAACCTAACACACACCCCTCCTGCTGCAAAAAAACAACCAAACAAATAAACCAAAACAAGAAAACCAACAAAAAACCAGGATCCACATAGATGTTTCTCATCTTAAGACAGACAATGCTCTGAAGTAACTTTGGTTTGAACTTCAATTTTCCACCACATAAAAATCTTTAAGACTCCAAGGCTAGGGCAAGTATATTTGACATTTACATCATACATTCAATCCTGTAAGGCACAGAAAGGATATCCAGTAGAATTTAAAAAAAAAAAAAGAACTGAATATTTGTTTATATTTGCTCAGAAATGTACTAGATATACCTGTTTGAACAGCAAACTAATGGAAACTGAAGGGCCAAGAACACAGAAGCACTGGTTTCATATCCTGAATCAATTAGTCATACCCCACAAGTACAACTACTTACTGCCCTAATCAGCTTAAAAACTATTTATTCTAGCAGCCACAAAACTCTCTTAAGAAGTGTAAGCTTTAGAAATTTACAAATTTAAAGGAAATCCTGGGACAGTTATCCCTAGTGCAGTATGCAAGTACCTCTGCAAAACAGGTACACCAGTCCAATGGAACAGCTTAAAAACACTGCCTTACTAACATAAAGATGATTTTGGTAGTTGTAATGGGTTTTTTTGCTACAACTGCAATGGTCTGAGAATAAACTGTAGGTAAAAAGACTATGCTTAATTAGATTAACTACTACAGCTGGAAAAATGAGGTAAGATCCCAGGCAGACAGAAGGATGCAATATTACCTTTGTGTCAAACCTCTCTGTCTATATCCAGTATTAGTATTCTCAGACAGAAAACATTGTATTGCTTCCTTTTGAAACGTATACAAAAGAAATATCATAGACATAAAGCCTCACAATGACACTGATGCTTAAAACCACATCTTTAAAAACAAAGCAGAGCAAAGCAGAGCCTGTTTTACAACTTTTATAGGGTAACTTTTATTTCCAAAACACCTTTATTTCCTTCCTCTTACTACTTGTGTGACTGCTTACTTCTCCATGTACAATAAACAAAATGCTGGACATTGTTCTGTTAAAAAAAAAAGTGATACTGCCTACAGGGATCTGAGCTTCTCATATCTGTGTACTGGCTCAGGAAATATTCATAGATAAATTCACTGTTGCAGTGACAGAGACAACCAGCCTGTTCTATACTCCTAAGGAAGTAAACCAGACACTCACGTCTAAATTTCTGGAATTAAAAAAAAAAATCACACATACATTTTATTAAATTTTAGGAACCCAGAGTCTCACAGAACACAGCTTTGCAAAGCAAATATCTAGTATGTTCATTGCTTCTCGCCTCCAAATGTCACAACTAATTGGGACAGATCCCCACTGCTCCCTCTTCTCCAATTAGGATACACTTAAATTTTGGATGCTTTATTGTGTCATATCCTCTTCAACTGTTTTGTAGCTACAGTAAATTATGTTGCTTATATTTTCTGTGCAATCATTAGTAACTGTCTTCATAGTGTTCTATATTCTGCTTGAGATTTTAAGATAATATCTGGAATTCTTACTCAAAACCTGTGTTGTCCATTTGGTCACAATCAATACAACTGATCCTTTTATTACTCAGGTTACTATTTTTTGCTGACTAAATCCAAATACACCAAACTTCTATGTCCACCATAAAGTTTCAGACCCTGAAGTGCTCATTTCAAGCACAAATAATCAGCTTTCCCCTCCTGCCTAACATTCACAGCGACCTGTACCACAGGTACCATAGAATAACTATCTTTGTAGTCATCTGTCTGCTTGCCAGTATGTTCAATGACACTCTGTTCCTGGTGACACAAACAAAATCACAGCATCTTCTCAGCCAGCCATGCCCAAAGCCACCTAGAATTACTTTTACAGGTCAGCCTGCAAGACTGCACATTTCTTCTGACAGAGTAATTAGGGAAACGTTACACAGCAATAAGAAAGAAAAACTCAGAGTCATAAACTGTCTCCCCTTTAAGTGTTAACATATAGATTAAAAAAAAATAAAAAGATAGGATTAAGTTTCCACTCTCTACACAGATCATCTTGCTTTGGTACAAAGGAGGTCAACTGTTTCTGTAGTTCTGGGTTCTTCTGATGTAGTGAGAACCAGCAGCTAGGAAAGGAACAAGAATTTTCTCTATACAACTTCAAAATACTGCTTTTACAATAAGGATATCAACAGACCTTTTCCACATTAATAAGCACTTCTGAAGTGTCTCTGGGTGAGTAATGCTAATAAGATCCTACACAGCTGGAGAAGAACCTGTACTGCTTGATCAGGAATGATGATGACCTCCCATATACCTTGGGGCATGCACAATACCTGGAAATTGCATGACTACCAACTTCAGGGAATAGCCCTTCTAACTCCTTGGAAAGTACCCATGAAGCTTATTCACAAAATCATTGATTTTGCACATATCTATGGAAAAAACCCAAGCCATTATCTATGATTTTTCCACTGTCTGCCAGCTTTAGAAAGCATTTCAAAGTACCCTGGGTATTTTGTCTGCAAGCACACTATGACATACAGCTTGCCCTCTTCACCCCTTTAAAGGAGGTGCTAGTAGTCAAACTGCCCCTTGCTGCCCTAAATTTATGTTACCCACAAAACATTCAATTCAGTTCTTATAACACCATATTATATGTCTACACATCATTTAACTCTTATTTTGACAAATACCCTGCAGGGGAGATTTCTGGCAGTGCAAGAATTGTCGCATTGCATCAAAATAGATTTCAGGTAGCTCTGTATTTGCTCTGACATTGACCAACATCGAGTAACACAGAAAAGACAAAGATCATAACTGGATCATGCTGGTTCCTGATAATAAATGCTTTGGTCTATCCAAAATTAGACAGATCAAATGGGATTAGAACAAGGTAAAGATAAAAGGCTTTTTCTCTTTAGGGTGGTTTGTTTTTCTGAGTGGTGCTCTTTGTCTTGATGCTCTGTGTTTTAAATAAATTTAAAAAAAACCCACAGTAACAGTCAAACACAGAAAAGTCTTCTGCTGATATATCAAAATGACACATCCAAATTCACTCTTGCGAAAAAAAAAGAAAAAGTTGGGACAATTTACAGGCACAGATCAAAGTATAAGCTTTCCTTTGTTACGTAGAGAATTTGGCAAAATTCTTTAGAATAAATTAAATGGCATATGCTTATACTGGTAGAAATCATTAACTTTTCTTCCTTTAAAAGGAAATAAATACATATTGTAAGGCCAAGGACTTCTTGCAGTACATCATTTAAAAGAACCTCCAACATTTTCACATTCACAGACCTGAAAGCTAACACAGGAAAGCATTTTTCCCTGATTCTCCTGGTTTTCAGATTATGTTGAAAAAGGATTCAATAAGAAGCATTTATGTCACAACATCACTGATATAAGACCACCAAAAATATTTTAATACCTCCACAGCTTCTAAGCGTGCCTCTAGTGCCATAAATGTGAGAAGTTGAGGTTCCACATATGGAATGTTTTGAGCAAGTCCTAGGCCATCACCAAACTCCTCAAGTACTCTGAAAAATATGAGTTAGGAAACATGGTCTTAATTTCAAAGTAAATAGTGACAACTATTAGCTTTTTGAAGTCAATTAGTAGCAACAAGGGCCAGAGACATCAAATTACTGAACCTCACTGTTGATAACTGCCAGACATCCAGCCAGCTATTCTCCCACTCCCCTACCTCAACTGGACAGGCATATAAATAAGATTAAAAGCTCATGGGTCAAGAGAAACACAGGGAAATCAGTTATCCATCACCACCACAAGCAAAACAGACTTAAGGAAAACCATAATTTAACTGAAAGGTTGAACCAGATGATCTTTTTACAGTCATTTCAACTTAGGCTGCTGTATGATTCTATGAATTTACTGCCAAAAGAAGTGGATTTGGATGGTGAGAAGCAAAGACAAAAACTAAAACACATTCCCCTTAGCCCTCCTTTTACTTTCAAGCTCAACTTCATTCCTTCATTCTTGACTCCTCTGTACCCCTTACCCAAGCAGAGCAGAGAGACAGGGGACAGGGGTTGTGGTCAGTCCATGGTAGTTCCTCTCTGCAATTACTTCCTCCTCACACTATTTCTCTGCTCCAGTGTGGGGTCTGTCCCACAGGCTGCAGTCCTTCAGTATAAACCTGCTTCTGCATGGGTCTTTCCCACAGGCTGCTTTTCTTTACTATCTTCACTAACTGCTGCAAAATGGGCTCTCCACAGACATAGTTTCTTCTGCAAATCCCTATCCATTCCACCATGGTCTTCTCAAGGAGCTGCAGGGGAATCTCTTCTCCAGGACCTATAACACCACCTCCCCCTTCTTTCCTGACCTTGGTGTCTGCAGGGTTGCTTCTCTCACATGATCATCACTTCTGTCTCACACTCTGCTGTCCAGCAATTTTTATCCTTCCTTACACACTTTCCCAGAAGCACCATCCTGTGGTGGGTCCACTGGAGCAAGCAGGAACCGGCTGTATCCCACATGGGCAGCCCCAGCCCCTCCTCAGAAGCAGCCCTGCAGCCCTCTACTCCTGCCCAGACCTGGCCCCAGCACAGTGGTACCACACTCCTTGCATTACATACTTCAGAACACCCTGAGGGGAGTGTTTACTGTGAAAGGGCACACAGTTCAGCTAACAAGATTCATGTGTGTGCTATGAAGGTTGTTTTACCACTACCAGATTTTGATTACATCATGTGTCATAGTTCATGCACTAGCAGCTTCTTTGAGTTCTGTTTTCAACATTCAGAAATCGTATCTTAAAGCAGGCACAAGCAAAATCACGTGTGGATGTGCCTCTGTTCAATAGAAAAAAGCTTAGCAGATCATCAGCATCTTCCTTCCTAGTTTTAGTAATCAGAAATATTGCCAAGGTTAATCTCCAACATTTAAAAACCAGCTTCTGTCCCTACCATAATATTCTTCATTTCTGGCTTACTGCCTGACAGTGCAAGAACACATGCCTTACTTTTAGTTTGGTCTCTCACGTATTAGTTAGTCCCTGTTGGGCCTTTCCACAAAATAACTTCACAAGGAGAAAATACCAGTGTTTTTGGTATGTCTGGACTGCAGTTTATATTTTAACAAGCATAAGAGAGCAAGTGTTAAGTTTCTCACTAGAAAGCCCTCTATCTAGCTCACTCATACTTTAAAACAAACACTTTCTAGGATTAGCTGTGAATGTGGCTCAAAACACTTTATTCCTGGTATTTGCAGCATTTTTGTAATAAATTTATTGCAATATTCTTTAGTAATCTAATGAAAGAAAATTGAGTGAAGCATTCAGAATTATTATAATATTAGGTAATTGCGTGGCATTTCAAAGAGAAATAAAATAGGCTTATAATGTCTAACCTACACCAGTTTCAAAGGAGGAAAAGACCAATTATAAAATAGGACTGACTTGAATGCTGATTACATTTATATTGCTTTACTTTTGTTATGCTTCCAATTGAATATTAATTATACTTACCATCTTGAAAATTAATTGAAAATGTACAGCCATCCCTTGAATATTTAGGGCACCAGAATCTTCTCAAATCACAGACTGATTTAGCAAATCTACATCCTTTTTCTCTCATTAGAAGACACAGCACTTGAAGTACTTTAAAACTGAGACTTTAAACCTTTGAAGCAACTGCATACTGATAGCCGTGAGTACTTTTGACATGCTACATGAAAAGCAAAATAGTAACTACAAAACCTCAGAAATTAAGGCAGGCAACTATCAAATGCATACCTCCAGTCCACATCCAGGTCTTCACTCATACTGGAGTCATCTTCAAGGTTATTTTCACTCAACAGGAAGAATCCAGGATGCATAAAATCATTAATTGGATAGTTTTCCTCGTCACTGCTACTTTCTACTTCTTCTCGGTAGTGTAAGCAAAGAATCTCACCTTCCTCCCTTCAAATAAATAAATGAAAAGCTAAAACCAAAAAGCTAAGAGAATTTACAAACACATATGAGCAACAAAAGCTAAACTTACCATAAAAGACACATGTTTCTTAGACAGTAGAATCCCAGATTAAGAATTCAGGATTTGACATAAAAATTCAAGAAAATCCCAGTAGTATCAGCTCATAAGTCAGAATCTAGTAACACCCATGGTTCTATGGCAAAGCTGTTTGTCTAATGCTCAAGGCCAGGAGTACACTAAGTAGCTTGCTTTGCATTTTCCCTACTACAGGCAGCATACTTTACATGCTAGTAAATTTGGTACTAAACATTTTCTTACTTATCTACAAGTTCCTAAAGCCACTACAAAGAAAGACTGTCTTGACACCCTGGAACAGTCTTCATGACAAAGCTTGGCCTGAATGCAATGCAAAGAGCTACTACTTGCAAGAGAATCTATCTGCATAAGGAGACAGTATAATCTCATTCCTGGATATTCTAGAGGATCACAAGTCACCTGGATGTCTATTGAAAGCCACACAGGGCTGAGTGTCCCACCTTTCTTATAAAAGGGCAAATAAACAGTAATCACATTTGTACATTTGCAGGCTGTTCACATCAACGACAGCTAAAGAGTACACAGTTCCATTGTTGTTCTGAAAGAGATGAGTTTTCATAAAGTCTCACTAATTCTCCAAACGTCAAGGGACAGCAATACCAAAGAAGCAGTAAGAGCAAAGTGAACTGCTTGGCAACAGGTGCTGTCAACCTAAGAGTGGAGGAAGCCAAAAGATTACTTAGGTGTGGCTTTTTGCTTTCTAAAGACACAAAGTAAAGTCAGTATTAGATGCTTAAGAAAAAAAAAACAAAACAAAATACTTTCCTTAGCTATATATAGTGACAAATTTTGCCTTGCAGCTACAGTTTATAAAGCACTGAATGACTGGAAAAATAAATAAGTTATATGAACTACAGCAAGCAATTCAAGTTCACTTTAATCACTGATAAGGCTGCAGAAAATAAGGAGCAGTAGTGGAATAGGAGAAGCAATAAAGCAAAAAGATGGACAACTGCTTTTCAAGGAGTAATAACCAGAAGATGTTTATGTAACATTTAACAATTAACTTTCTTCATCTGGCTTTTTAAAGTCAGTATATCAAATCTATTGTCCATATTAACACTACATGGCAATGCTTTCTCATTATTTCTGTATCTTTCATTAAATAGAATTGTTTTCATGAAATGCCATTTTCCCTAATTTGACATATGTACAACTACTCACATCACTGTAATGACTGTTGCTAGCAAAGTACCTGCATTTAGAATAGATGTTACTCTGTACAATGTCACGTGGACACCCTGTTACTACTGAAGTCAGAAGCTACAGGAAGTCAGCTAATTAAACAAAGCCATACCCTTCTTGGAAATAGAAGTTTGTGTTCTCCTCTTTTACACCATCGATGCTGCTCTGCACTTCATACTCCTCCCTGACAGGGACAGTCTCCCAGCTCTCATCACTTGAGGACTGTTCCTGTTCCGTAGCAGTAAAATAGGCAGGAACAGCCGTAGCCCATTCTCCATCACTGCATTCTGAGCTGCCATTTAAACAAGGCAACAGGGTATGAATTTAAACACTACTTTAGAGGAAAGAAAACAAACACAAACATTCTAGGATTTCATACTTTTCTAAGAACATTGCACTCAATATAAACAATTTTTTTCCCCTAGGAGAAATTAATTTTGTGCTATTTATAGATGTGTTACTTGACAAGTATATATAAAGAGCTGATTTGAAAAAAAAAGCGCCAGTCTCTAGAAAAGAATTCAAGAATTCTGCCCATCCCACTTTGCAAACTGTTTTGTTCTTCCCCCTCCACATTAGTAGAGTACATGAAACAAGAATAGAAACCCAGACCCACTAAAAACACCTTTCTTCCAGAACACAAAAACAGCATCAGTGACACTGGTAACACCAGTGCTTGATTAACAAATAATAAACAATGTTGACCTTGCCTCTCAGCCAACAAAACTGAAAGCAAAAGTTCTCACAACATATAAGCCATACAGAATAACACTTTTTTCTTTTTGACCATAGGAAAATACAGTGGATGGCTTACTGCAAATTATTTAATTCACTAGCCCAAACAGATGAACAGCAGGGAGTTTTTTCAAAGACAGTTTGCTCAGCCACCACATAGACAAGGGCAGTAAATAAGAAGTTGTGGGCAGCTTAAACAAAATAGCAATGGTAGCAGAATCTCAAGAAAGATGAACTACTGCTACCACTGGTGAACTTAGAAGGGTCACTCAATACAGCGACACTTGACACCTACTGAAATTCAAAATATAGTTAACTAGCCATGTCACTTCAAAAAGTTAGAAAGAACAAGTATGTGAACAGCAAAGATGCTTAACAGAGCACATTTTATACAGCAATGCACAACACCCGCAGCTCAGTTTTCAATCTGCTAAGTCTAGTATGTTCAGGTGCATTACTGTTACCTCCCTACCTACAAACTCACTTTAAATTAATCCTCCTTATATCTCATATTACATGCCAATAAAAACTATTTAATGAATTGCAAGTACTTCTGAAAAACTGCACATTATACACTGCAAGTGTTACAAGAATAAAGAAATTCCACAGATTACATGTAAGCATTTTAATTTGAGGCAAGAATATATATTTTAATTACAATTTTGATGACTAAGAAAAGTAATGGAAATGAGAATATTCATTAACTTTGGACTGTTTTAATGGATTACTTTACAATATAAACAATATCTATTACAGAATTCTGATATGTAGTCTAATGCAGCTGATATGGCACCAACTAAAGCTGAACACTAACATCTTAGAACCCTTTGTTTTGTTTGGTTCTTTGTCTGGTTTTGGGCTAGAAGTATAGTTGCTTGTTTTGGATGTATTTTGTTTGGTCATTTTTTTTTTAATATATATTTAAAAATATTATCTAAGCATATTATAGGACCAGGTGAATTTTGTAATCATTAAGTTACTTTGGAAACACCTATTAGTCTGAAGAATTTCAGTTAGAAAAGAGGCTGTAAGCAACCCTATTAAGCTATTCTTCAGATATTACAAGAAAGAACAATTCCTTTTAAAGGGCAGGAGACAAGCACATATATAAGCTGCCATGCAGAATACTGAGATTTGATGGCAAAACCCCCAAATTCTGAGAAGTTAAGTCTTGAAGGGAACTTTCAGTGACCCATAATTTGTTAAAAACCATGCTGAACAAGGCTGTCCCGCTCTACCCTCCATCTTCTCACTAAAAATAAAATAAAAATAAACAAGTAATCTTCCTTAGTGGCAAGATGCTCTGACCCTAGACATACGGAAAGGCTTTTTACTCTACCAGAAGAGCGAAGAAGAACTTGAAAGACAATGTTGGTATCTTGTTATTTGATCATGTTCTGAAATGCCTCAAGTTTTCATGTCCCATTTGCTAGCATATTATTCAGTTTTGCACATTATTTGCACATAAAATTCAACACTAAAATAGATATAAAAGTGAAATTTTACCTGTCTTCATTTTTTTGGGACATAAAGTAGTGTCTGTTGCAGTTTTCCAACCCGTCCCAAAAAGTGCTATCATCTAGAATACTTTTTTGTTTTTGAGCTGCTGCATTTTTCCTTAGGTCTCTTTCTATATTCTTTTCATCACTGCAGACTCTTGAGAGAAAAAACACACCAGAATTCATCTCTTCTCTGTTTCTTAAGGGACACTCAGGATGGCATTGCTGGACATCAGCAACTTGAGTTCTCTTCCAGGAACCACTGTCCTCTTCATCATCATTAGGGAGATGCTCTTCTCTCTCCAGCTGGTTTGCAGTATTTTCTTTTCTAATTTTAGGCCTCACTACTGGCTCAGATGAGTCTTCTTGGTCAGTCTTTCCATCACTGACATTTAGAACACCAGTAATTGGTACAGCAGTTCCAATTCCAACATCCACTATATGTTTTATCTGCTGTGTTTCGTAACTGGTAACACTCAAGTTATTTTTTTGTATAGCTTGATCTTCAGTAGATTTAAATGTCCTACTGTTTGGACACACCAAAGGCGTTGATCCTGTGTCTTCACAACTTTCCCTAGAAACACCGTGGTTGAGCACAGACAACTGTGATTGTAAGCCAGTAAAAGACTCCACATCTTTTTCATACTGAGAAAGTATATTATCTAATTTTCCCTGAATTACACCTGCAGCTTCTCTTAGCCAGGAATATTTGTCTTGAGCATCATCTTCCTCTCCATCACTGCTATCTGGCTCGTAAGAGTCAATGTTTACAAAGCCAATTCCGTTCTTACCATTCAAATCGTTACACCCTTCAGACGTGTATTCTGCAAAGTCCTCAGAATTTTTGTAAGGATTCATAAAGTTCTTTGAAATTTGGTTGCCTTCTGAACCATTACAGACCACAGAAAATGGTGGTGTGTTTGCTTTGGAAGTTTGGCTTGATTCATTTTGGCAAGTGGATTCTCTAGTTCCAGCATTTTCTGACAAAGGCTCATCTAACAAAGCAGCAGAAACTTGAACCAACGACCTGGAACTTTCAGAGAAAGCTGTAAGAAAGAATGCATTGGAATAATCAAAAACAACAGAAACATTCTGATCTACAACTGCTCATTAAAAAGAAAGGATAATTTACTAGGACTGCAGTGCAAAATGATAGACAGAAACATTTATCAGAGATGCAGTCATTCTTCACTAATATATTTCCTTTCTCATTTATACAAACTAAGCCCACAGAAATAGACCTAAATTATACACTTTCAGCTAAGAATGTGACAGGGAAAAAAGTATTAAAGAAACATGCTCATAAGCAGAACTTTTACATAGTTTATATAAAAGGGAATTATAAGACAACATGAAAACTCAAAAAACATTTCTCTCCACATTGGACTATTCATTAACTGGCTAAATGTACTTTCTGCCACACTTAGATAAAGCCACTTATTGCTACTATGAATTACGTACTAAGAGCACTGTATTTTGTATGTGCAGCTTGGAGTGCAACTTGAAGAAAGTAATAGCAGGGCTGAATACAGTATTCAGATAATAGCTGCATCATTACAAATGCAGTTTAGTTATAATACAGCAGAGCACCTCTTGCACAAAGGGACAATAAACATAAAATTTAGCAGCAAGAGTTAAAGAAGGTAAAACTACATGTACTGCTGCTACTACAAAAATCAGTCCTTTATTCAAGTAATTTGTAAACTATCCAAGGCAATAGTCCAATGGTTTGCATAACTTGAAAGTACTTTAAGTCAATATTTAGAGATTTAGAAACTTACCTACAAGACCTAAAAAAAAAAAAGTTAGAAAAAAATTTCTCATCTCTCATTTAAATAGTTTATCCATGACAAGGTTGATGAATTCATGGCATTGGAATCTTATGAGAGCTATGCCCCTCAGCACTAGGAGTCTGCCTTCCAGGAAGCAATACTGTATCATTACATTTTATCTAATTAAAATCTCAAAGCTCCTTTACAAAATTGCTAACAGCCAAGTCTGGCAGGCAGGCCCCTCTGGACCTCATCCAGTCCACTCCTCTTGCTCAAGCAGATTCACATATAATAGGTTATCAAGAACCAAAGCCAGTAATTTTTAATATTTCCCAAGATATCTCCTTCTACTGATCTTTCAGTTTCTCATACTCCTTAAACACATGGATGGTTTAAGGTACAGATATCCATGGTATCCATGGTACAGATACTAAAGGGGCTGACTAGGAAAGGTGCCCTCCTTGCTCTGTTGCTTGTTAACAGAGAGGGTCTCACGAGTGAAGCGATGATTGGCAGTGGTCTTGGCCACAGCAAACACAAAGTGATAGAGTTCAAAATCTCAGGTGACAGAAAGAGAAGTTCCAGCAAAAATTCAGCCCTGTACTGGGGAAAGTAAATTCCAGGCTGCTCAGGGAACTAGTTAGGGATGTCTCTGCAAGAACATTTTTGAAGATGGTGGGGTCCATCAGTGCTTGTCACTTTATACACACCACCTCCCAAGGACACAGAAACAAGCAATTCCAGAATGCTGAAAGTCAAGCAGGTGAGGCAGAAGACCGGCTCAGTTGAGCAGAGATCTTCTCCTGGAGATAAAGCAAAAAAAAGAAGGTGTATGCCCAGTGGAAGTACAGTCTGGTGACATGGGAGGAATAGAGAGATGCTGCTCATTGCTGTAGGGAGAAGATTGATGCAGCCCGAGCTGAACAGTTGGAGCTGGGCAGAAACGTGGGGGATTACAAGAAGAGCTCGTTTTAAATACATCAGTAACAACAGACAGTGTAAAAAACACATCCACCTGTTACAGAATGAGGATAGTCACCTCACAGACAGGGACACAGACAAGGCAGAGGTGGTTAATGCTTTCTTTGCTTCTGCCTTCATCATGGGCTAAGGGGATCCCAGTGCCCTGAGCTGGAGGACCATGGCAGCAAAATTAATAAACTTCCAGTTGACCCTGAACTTGTGTGGGATTGGTTGCTCCAGCTGGATCTCTATAAATCTAGGGGTTGCCAAGGGTATTCATTCAATGATAATGTCATCACAAAGCCTCTCTCAATGATTTTTGAATGTTTTGGGGCATCCGGAGAGGTTCTAGTCAACTGAAAACTGGCAAACAACATCCCAGTTTTCAAGTAGGGGAAGAAGGATGACCCTGAAAACTACAGGCCTGTCAGTCTCACTTTACTCACTGGTAAAATTAGGGAGAAGATGATTCTAGGAGGTATTGAAAAACATCTGAAGGAAAATGCAGTGACTGGTTACAGCAAGTAGAACTTCATGAGGGGAAAGTTCTGCTTGTCAAACAATTTCCTTTTATGACAAGGCAACCCACCCAGCAGATTAGAGAGACCAGCTGGTGCATTTTTTTTTGTATTTCAGTAAAGCTTTCAATACNGTGAAGGGTCCAGAAGGGCCTTCATATGAGGAGCAGCTAAGGTCACTCAGTGTGTTCAGCCTGGAGGAGTCTGAGGGGAGACCTCACTCCAACTTCCCCCTGACCAGAATCAGAAGGGCAGGCACTGATCTCTATTCTGTGGCGACCAGTGACGGGACCCGAGGGACTGTCCTCAAGTTGTGTGAGGGAGGTTTAGGCGGGATATTAGAAAAAGTTTCTTTACCAAGGCAGTGGTTGGGCTCTGGAATAATCTACCCAGGGAAGTGGTCAGACCATTACAGTTCAAAAAGCATTTGGACAGCACTCTCTATGACGTGATTCTTGGGATGCCCTGCACAGGGCCAGGAGCTGAACTCTCATGATCTGATGAACTTATGATCTGTGTGGGTCACTTCCAACTCAGGATATTCTATGATACTATGTTTCTATTATAAAATGTCATGCCAATTAGGAAGGAAATATGCAGCACTTTAGGTAACACCTGCCCATACAAAAATAAGTATCAGCTGGGGAAAAAGGTGACCTAGTTGAGGCAAGGAAAGTAAATCAATCCAAAATGTTTCTCAAAGATAAATTTTGAGGAGTTGTAGCACACACACAAAGAAATGTAAAGGTATTTTGTAATTAGTCTAATTTACACAAAGCAACTGTATAAAGAACAAGGAGATAATACAGCCTTAAACTGCACATTTCTAAAGACCCCTAAAATAACTGTATGCTCATGTCTGTGTAACTGAAACAGGAAATATGGTAACATTATAGAGAGAAAGTAGGAACATGTCCACAAATGTCAACACTCCCTTACAGGAGATAAGTCTTTAATAGACAAAAGCATAGAAAATGTATGAAGTGCAGACAACAGTAAAAGTGTTCAAATTACAAAAAATTAAAACCACCCCAAGATGATCTACATCGCATAAGACTACAAGAACAATAGCATATGACCAAGGTAAAAGACCACTATGCTATTATCAAAAAAAAAGAAGAAATTAGAAGAAGAAAACAGTTTCAAAATAGTCTACAAAAGAAGGAGGTAAAAATGCTATTCTGCAGAACCACCAAATCAGTTAGGTTGGAAAAGACGTCTAAGATCATCAAGTCCAACCATAAACCTACCACTGCCAAGTCCACCACTAGACCACGTTTCTAAGCGCCATGTATACACACCTTTTAAATACTTCCAGTATTTCTCGCTAGGAATTAGTGATTCCACCACTTTTCCGGGCAGCTGCAAGTGAGGGGCCCAAAACTGGTCACAGCACTCAAGATGCCTCACCAGTGCCCAGCACAGGGGGACAGTTGCTGCCCTGGTCCTGCTCCCACACTATTGCTGATCCAAGGCAGGATGCCACTGGCCTTTTTAGCTACCTGAGCACTGCTGGCTCAACCAGCGCTCCCAAGTCCATTGCCCCCAGGCCCTTTGAAAGATCTGATATTATATCAAATGTGGGTTGGTTTTTTTTTACTGAAAACCTCACCCACAGAAATGGGTCTGTATTTCTAACTCAAGAAGCCATTCTGTATTCCTCCATTAAGTTATTATTCAGATGCTAAAATCACAGAAGATATTTCGGGAAATACTAACATCCAATATTCATTAAACAAGAAAAGGAAGTGGTCTAAATGGCACAAACAAAAAAGAACTTTTAGAGATGTTTTATAGACTTAAACTAATTCCCACTGCATTTATACTATGACTGACAAAGAACAACCTGGTCCATGATAGATCAAATATTTTGTAGACTAGGTCCAAACATAAGGCTAGAATAGGCATTCTCTTCCAAATTTGACTTTTGATTTGATATGAAGGCAAAATAATTTGAATTATACAATGCTACTGTTACCTAGTTTGTTAGAATGCAAACTTGTTCAGGAATGCCCTTCTTCAGGCAAAACTATACAGCCTAACATAGACTATAAAATGAAGTTCACAATGAAGGCAAATTAAAGACACATATTATTTACACATATTATTTAAATGGCTACTCTTCCCTTCACCTGTGCCTTCCTCCTCCACCCCCAAGCATCCCAGTTTGCAACTAAACAGCACATACACAAAAATATGTACGTACATTTAGAATTCTCTTTCTGAACATCCTTCGATTCTAATTGTTTGCAGCCTTCGTTGTGTTGATGTGTATCTCTGTCTTGACTATCCAAAAGTGGTCTAAAACCAAGATAGCCAAGCCTTCTTCCATATCTTCTACCCATAACAGTCTGATATCCTCCTGCAGGTTTGGGCCAGACAGTTTTGGCACCTCCCTGGCCCATTGCTACATGAGGAAAGAAAAAGACAGACATTCATTAGACAACAATATGGCTTTGTAATTTCCCTTTTCCCTAACACTTTGATGAACTCTTTTTTAGCAAGGAATTTTCCATTTCTCTAAAGTCCTGAGCTTTACTAACAGTAGAATTATTAAGAACATGAACTGTTCTGGGCCCATATGTTATGAAAGTATGTAACAGTTTTCACTGATGTGAAATAATACTGGTAAACGCTGATCTTACTCCCATCTTAACATATTTGTAGTAAATAACAGACACTTCACCAAAAAAAATTAAAAATCAAGTCCAGATGTCATGATCTGCAAGCACTGTAATGGAAAATCCTTCAGATAATACAGCAAATTCAGGCAGCCTTAGCTAGCTTATATTTGTGACCAGAAAAGTATAATTAATCAAATCACAACTTCTGAAACAAAAAACCCAAGTCCTGTGGAGAAGGCTTTATTCTTAATAGCAGGTAGTATGTTCAGGCATAGCCATAGAAAGCATTGCCCACATACAGCTCCTTATTACAGCAGTTTTTCATACTAATGGAACTTAGTGCTTTAGCAAAGGAAATATGGGATAAGTAGTACAAAGGAACAGGAAAAACAGTGGGGAAAAGCTGCCAACATAGTAATAAAGAGATTTTCATACAGTAGCAATATCAGCTGTTAATAATCTAACACAAGGGTTCACATCCAAGGGCTGTTGCTTGTACAAATGCAATTAGAAGTTCGGTATTTCAAATGCACAGTGGCTATTTTGTGTCCCTCTAAGGAACTTTTAATCTTTACTTGATATGGAATTAACAGAGTAGCATTTCTGTTCTCGAAACACCAAATTAAAAAGTTGACATTAAAGACCAGGAAGATAAATTTTGCCACCATTAATATAGGGTATTATGAACTTCACAAAAATACAAAAGCTTTTTTAATTCCTAGCTGTGAAACTAATCTCTTCATTACCCTTAAAAAGAGAGTATCTATGAGCAAAGACATAAGAAAGACATTGGACCTTGCCAGAAAAAAAATTAGCAGGTTTCTGAGGCTTTTTCCTCATTTATCTATGAAGATCTATGTAGTTTGTTTACGTATAATGATCCCTGAAAATTCGGGTATTTGTCCAAACCTCCCCAGCCCACATTAAACACAAGAAACTAAAATGGTCATTTTGTTTTTAACTACAGCATTCCTGCAGTCCACAGAAAGGTGAAAACACTACCATCTTTGCAAACAAAAACAAACAAACAAAAAAACCCACTTTGTAACTAATGCAGGAAAAAAGGACTGACAATTGATTTTTAACTAGTCAATCAGTAGTTAATATCCTTACTAAGTCAACATTTTTATTCAAGCAATCTCTGAAAAATCTTGAATTTCCACTGATTACAATGTGGCTGGTCAGCAGACTGCCAGAGGAAGCTGACAAAAAGCAGCCACATCCAAACTTGAAGAGCAGAATTCAACAGTTAGATCAGTAAATCACAACAGCAACGCAGAAATCTGTCCTCAAGTGGTTGAAACAAACAAGGTAAAAATACAACAGAATTGCCTAATTCTTATTTTGTTCTCTAGAACACCAGTATTGTTCAAAAAACAGATGTCCACTCAAGAGAGTCACACTTTCTGAATGCAAATGTTTTATTTTTAAAAAATTGATGCCCACAGCTCGCAAAAAATCTGTGCGATGCACTACATATTTTTTGGTTCCGAATAATGCTCTCGCATACAGAGTATCTCATCTTGTATTCAGCTGTTCTTAGAAGATACAGCATGCAGTTATTATTCTTCTGCCCTGGGGAAGATTTATTGGATCAACACAATGAAAGCTTTCACCATTGGATGTCACATGAAAGTATGGATGTCACATCTGATTTTCAGAAGAGGTTAAGTTCTACCTAGATATAAAATATCTCAAAAGTAAGAGGAGGCATGCATTTATTTACCTATGTGCTTAAAATGGGCAGCAATTAGGCATCTGAATCCAGACACCAATTTACAAGAAAACCTTCAGGCAATCAAGCTCGTGAGACACATATCATCTCACAGGTACTTCTTTCAGCCTAACTTAGCCTTGAAAGTGAGTATTGCTCTATCTTCCTTCAGCAGCTCACTTTTGTGGGCCTGCTTAAAATACATTCAATATCCACTGACAACATGCAGTTCTTGCAAAACTGATTAGTCTTAGAGAATGCAGCATACCAGTGATTATATAACTAAAGTAAGGCAAAGAAGTTAGTTATTCACTTTTACACATACCTCCATCTTTTCAAAAGGGTATTACAGTCACCTGAATTCCTCAAAAGGATCATTACCAGGAAAGCACTTTAGATTACTGGAGCTGGATTAAAAAACCTGGAGAGGCTGTGTCCTAAGATTCACAGTACACAAACAGGAAGGTCCAGCCTTTCCCAGGCACTGCCTTAATCATTGATGCAGAGTGGAATGCTTCCTCTTCTACACAGACCACACTAAGGATACTACTCCCTAGAGACAGCAAATTATAGGCTGTAGCACAGGAAACCTCTGACTCTAGGTCCAAACCATCTGAGTTGCCTAACCAACTTGTTCTCTTTCAAAAAACAAACAAACAAAAAAAAAAAAATCAGTGTTTTTTCCAGAAGTAAGACAATATTTAAGGCTAGAGTAGATGCGTGCATTCACAACTTAGTACTGTAACTTGAGCATTCAAAAATACAAATCTCAAACCATTCCAATTTACAGAGCCATATGCAAGACAACTGGAGTTTCTTTACTTTCTTCTCCATTACCTTTTGTTCTCCCCAATGTCCTCAACTCCCTCACATCCTGCACACCAGGGAAAAGAGAAGCGGCTTTCTTGGGCCCAGGAGTACATGACTGGGACCTACAACACTGCTCAAAGAAATCACCACCATGCATGCAGATGGAACACCAAATGCAGCAACCAGCCACGTGCCCTCACGGCGCAGAAAGCCAAATGTATCCCAAGCAGTGTAGGCAGCAGGTCGAAGGAGGTGATTCTGCCTCTCTGCTCTGATGAGACCCCACCTGCAGTGCTCTGAGACCCCCAGCATGGCAAAGATGTGTACTTGCGCAAGCAGGTTTAGGACAGGGTCACGAAGACAATCTGAGGATGGAGCACCTCTCTTACAGAGACAGGCTCAAAGAGTTCGGGCTGTTCAGCCTAGAGAAGAGAAGGCTCCAGGGAGAACTTATAGCACCTTCTACTGCCTGACGGGCAGCTNACTGGGTTTCCTAAACAACTTAATACCTTTAAAAAAAAAAAAAAAAAAAAAAAAAAAAATCAGTGTTTTTTCCAGAAGTAAGACAATATTTAAGGCTAGAGTAGATGCGTGCATTCACAACTTAGTACTGTAACTTGAGCATTCAAAAATACAAATCTCAAACCATTCCAATTTACAGAGCCATATGCAAGACAACTGGAGTTTCTTTACTTTCTTCTCCATTACCTTTTGTTCTCCCCAATGTCCTCAACTCCCTCACATCCTGCACACCAGGGAAAAGAGAAGCGGCTTTCTTGGGCCC
>VWZF01003774.1:33262-45876 GCA_013396755.1 Sclerurus mexicanus
CCCCCTTCCTCCTTTTTCCCCCACTTCATACGCTGAGCATGATGCCACAGGGTCTGGAACATCCCTGTGGCCGGCTGGGGTCACCTGTCCCCACTGTGTCCCCTCCCAGCCCCCCTGCACCCCCAGCCTCCTCCCCAGCCTGGCAGCCTGGAAACAGAAAGGCCTTGGCTCTGGGTAAGCCCAGCTCAGCAATAACAGCAACATCCCTGTGTTATCAGCCCTGTGCTCAGCACAGATCCAAAACACGGCCCTACACGAGCCACTGGGAAGAAAACTAAGTCTACCCCAGCCGAAACCAGTGCAGGTTTGCATGTTGGATTTCTGTTAATGTGACTTGTCATTCATCAGGGAAATATCTTATTATCAACGTCGTGGGGAATATTTCAACAAGTATAAACTTACACTGACACTCCTGAGAGTAAGGATTCCTTCACTCTCATTCCTTCAGTTCTGGGGAACAAAAAGAAGAAAAAAGTATTAATGGTGGTACCCTAATCTGCTTCCATGTACAACAGAAGTTTTTTAGATGTTCACTCTTAACCATGCTGGGTACACTCTAAACATAAGACTTAGAATTCATTTATGAAGACCAGTATCTGCATTTTGAAACAAGACAAACACGACAGAGAATAAACTTCACATCCAAAGAAGAAAACAAGTGAACACTGGACCTAATGAAACGCGATTTCTATGAATGTATCCCATACTCCTGCTGCCCTTTGGCAACAAGAATCCGCAGTCATCCATTTACTTAGAACTCTGACTAATAGGGATGAAGAAAAAGCAGAGGCATTCAATGTTTGGTTTTTTTTTTTTTCTCCAGTCTCGAATAAAATGAGAGACCTTGGGCTGTCCCTTCCCCTGAATCAAAGCACCACCAGTGCGGGAACAGTGGAGTTCCATTCCTGGACACTAAAATTGTAAGGGACCAGTTGTATCAGGTGAATGTTCACAAGTCCGTGGGGCCTGGTGGGACTCACCCCCAGATACTGATGGAGCTGGCAGATGATATGGCAAGACTCTTCCTGGTGATCTAATAAGTCTTGGGAGTCCAGAGAGACTGATCGGAAGTTTGCCAGTGTTATGCCAATTTAGAAAAAAAAGTGTGAGGAAGGACCCAGGGAATGACGAACCTGTGATTCTAACCTCAGTGTCTGGGAAAATTATGGAGAATGTTATACTGGGTACCATTGAAAGACATTCAAAGAGCAATCATCAGGCATGGTCAACATGGGTTCACAAAGGGAAAGTCCTGTTTAAATTATTTGCTACCCTTCTATCATGAGGTTACTTGCCCAGGGGTTGAAGGAAAAGTTTCATCCAATGTGCACACTGGGTTTCTGGATTTTAGTAAGGCTTTTGGCACTGTCCCTCACAACATCCTTCTGGACAAGTTGTCTGGCTCTAGGATGAGCCGGATTTCTGTTGCACAAGATGCACTGGGTGAAGAACTGGCTAAGAACAGAGTTCAAAGGCTTGTAGTGAATGGGGCTTTGTCTGTCTGGCTCCTAGTGCCCTTCAATTCGAGACCCAGTTCTGTTCCATATATTTATCAGTTATCGGGATGAAGGAATCGGCAGATTTACTAATGGTACTAAACGGAGATCCTGGGATACCAGGCACAAAGATAAATTGGGCGAGTATTAGCTAGAGAGCAGCCCTGCAGAAAAGGATTTGGCTTGCTGGTCAACAGCAAGATCCCTCATCAGTGTGCCTGGGCAGCCAGAAGGACAAACCCCATCCTGGGGTGCATCAAACAGAGCACAGCCAGATAGTGTACAGAGGGAGTTTTCCTGCTGTCCTCAGTGTTGGTGAAACCTGTTCTATTCTATTCTATTCTATTCTATTCTATTCTATTCTATTCTATTCTATTCTATTCTATTCTATTCTATTCTATTCTATTCTATTCTATTCTATTCTATTCTATTCTATTCTGTTCCAGAGTTTCTTTCTTCTAAAAACTTTCTCCTAAAACCAGCTCGTGGTTCAAAATCATTAGGAAAGAACACCTATAGACATGTATGCAGTCAGACTCATGGAAAGAAAGCCAAACTCAGATAGCTTGAGGCAATGAGGTGAGTTATTCAGGAAGATCAAGATAGGCTAGTGTTTATAGACTACCTGTACAATCAGTAGAGCCTAAATCCCTCAGGAACAGATACAGCTTTTCAAATTAGGCTCATATTGAAGATCATCCTCTTAAGGAATCTGCCCCTCACACTCACAGATTGGCATAAAAGGGGAAGGAGAAATCAGGCAGCAGAGGTTAAAATTGCCCTCTGTGAATACTCTTCATTGTGCAGTAACCCATCACTCCATGGAAATACAGAAAAGTTTTGGCTGAAAATCTCAGTCTTAATAGAAGAATACTACTACTGTGCAAACATCTTGCATTTGTATGTTCAGCTGGGGAGAAAATGGAAATTCTTCCTGAAGACTTTGGTGGTTGATGATTATACTCCAATAAAAACAAAAGTCCATGAAGTCTAACAGTTTATTTCTACTGAATTTTAAGTGGTTGAATAAGACACTTGTATCACTGATATATCCATGCTATTATTCACATTGTACTCAAAGACTAAACAAGCACATAAATAGAAAGATCTATGCATGTAAGCTTTCAGTATTTCATAACTTTTAAAATCTTCATAGCATTCAGACCAAGCTGTTTTCTCCTCCCTAAGCCAGGTTGTAGTTGCATGTACTGATGCTGCACCCAGAAAGAGCATACAGAACACCACTGTATCAAGGAGTGCCACTTCTTTTTCCAACTCTAGATTATTAGGCTTTATAACAAGCAAAGAATTCTTTGATAATCAAATTCATCCTCCCTCACAGAAGATTTTGAAGAAAACTATGACAGTGTACTGAAAGGCAGACATGAAAATATGATGATTCCTGTAACAAAATTATGTTGAAAACCATAAACTGTCATGCCTGTTTGCTTTCTTGGACACATCCCATTTTTGGTCCAGAAATCTTGTCCAGCAGTTCTTGAGAATTTTCTCTTTTTTTCATATTGTTACCAAACAAGTTATATTTCTTTAAGAAGGAATCTATGCAGCAGTGGGGGAAGATGTTGAAAAATCCTTTTAAGTTTAGCACAATAGTGTATGGTCCCCATATTCATGGTTAATGCTTAGTTTTGTACCATACACTGCTCAGTACAAATCCCAGAGATTAATGTGGCCTTGTGTTAGCTCCCTACATCTGTGATTAATGCCTTGTGCCAGCTAATGCTTTGCTGTTTACTTAGATTAGATTAATATGTACTAGTAAATATCTTAGTTTTGAGAACATAGAGCGTCCGAGTAAAGAATGATTAGAGAAGTGCCTCATTACTTGACCACATATTTGAGATACTTTCAAGGAAAGAAGATGCATCAGAAGATTTGGGACCATAAGAGGGAATTTTTGGGACTGGGATGTTCCCAAATGACCATCAACGATCCTTGAAAGACTCCTACTCATATCCAAATAAGTTCAAAGAAGCAATTAGCATATATGCATATATTCAGGAAAGGTAATGAATATGTAATAAAACATGGTGAATATGTATTAGTTTCATGACCATAACCTGGTCTGTTAGGTTGCTGCTTGGCCATGCTTCAAGTAGTAATTCCCACACATCCAGCACTGCTAATAATGTCGGCTTTCTAACCTAGCAAATTGGTTGAAGAGTTTATTTCCACAATCTTCAGGACAAGATATTTGGTATTCCTACAGTGTACGTGAATAGTAGCTTCAACTGGAATTGATGTTGGATGTTAGGAATACCGTACATTTGGTTATTTCTGGGTATTTCTGAGCAAATGAGATATTTGTGTACTTCACAGCAGAGGAAATATTTCCTAGAAGCATGAGAACACACTGTAAGTGATTTGTTCAAGTACGGTTACTCAGATGCATTCACAAAACTCTGAAATTACAGCACAACAAGCTGTAAAAACACCAATAACAAACACAGAACTGCAAACGAAATCTCTTTTCCCAACAATATGGATGGCTATAAATTTTGAAGAGCATGTTTTATTCCAGTTTAAAACACAGATAATGTTAAAATAATCTCATCATACTAAAATTTACCTGCTACTCAAGAATAAGGAAACATTTAGTTTAATAAAAAAACCTGGTTAAAATAATTTTGCTGACACGTTGTAAAATTAGCCAAGAAGTATTTCTGCAAGGTAGCATTACTTGAAAGTAATGTTATTTAAAACTACAATTAAGGACAAATACCTAGCAGAAGAAATACTTCTCAGGTTATGTAGATAATGTTAGCATCGAGGTTTACAGTAATATAAATAACAAATGCATACCAGCAATTATGGGAAGAATTATTATAAATCCATGTCCAGAATTTTAGGTTTTAGAGTATTTTTAATTGATTAAGCAGATGATTTCAGCATGACTGCTTTATTTCCTACCCCTGTACTTCAGAGTGCTTCCCCAAGGTCCTTTGTTTCCTGCCATCATTACAGAGAAGATTTAAATTTTTTCTTGATTCAGCATAGCAATTTCTATGTAACAAAACATTTCTTCCTGTATTAAAATCAATAAATACGACTACAAATAAAGAGTCTACATTAGCTTAATAAAAATATTTTCTCTGTCTTATAGCTAACATCACTTCCGTTCTTTGCATGGCACTAGGACCCAGCCTGCTGAGCTGCTAAATGCACTATCCATTGTTTCAGACCTTTTTACATATCTAAAAACAAAGCAAAACAAAAATGTAACAAATGAAATATGATTTTATTGTAGGTCACATGGTCTAGATAATCTACCTGGGTGCTAAAACACCCAGATAGATAATCTACCTGGGTGCTATAAGATATAAAAAAATTGCTCTTACGTTCTGCATTTGTGCTGGATGCTTAAACCAGAATAACAGTATTTAAGTGGTTGCTTTATTAGTAAGATGTGGTTGTTATCCATAGTGATTACTAGCTGATTAATAAATATGTATTTTATATTATAATTACATAAAATAGGATAGGATGGAATAGAATAGAACAGAAAGAATATTTCTCTTGTAAGGGACATAGAACCGTCATCCAATTCAATTGCCTGACCATTGCATGCCTGACCAAATGGTAAAGCATGTTACGAAGAGCATTGACCAAATACCTCTTAAACACTGACAGGCTTGGGGCATCAACCAGCTCTATAGGAAGCCTCTTACACTGCTATGCTAGGTGGGAATTGACAACACCTTTTTACTATGTACTAGTGATTCAGACATGTTCCTATCATCCAGACGTCCCAAAATACCTCTTGTTATGAGTTAACAAAAGAACTGAGCTCTGCAGGATAACTGAGAGTAGTAAATGAATTACTCGCTACCTAAAAATTCCCAGAGCAACCATAACAAATTAAAATTTCACTAAAGAGACTGAATACAATCTGTGTATTTTTTTATCTCATAATAATATAGAAGGATGCACACAGGCTATTAAGTATGAAAAAAATTACTGCATACAGTCTCTTTATGTCTTAAAGTACTTTCTAAATCAAAATAATCTATAATTTGAATTCCTAGCAAGGTGTCTCATTAATTCAATTAATTCAGCAGTGATATGTTGAATCAAAGTTTAAAGTTTAGATCCTAGCAAACAGCTCTCTATTAAAAAAAAAAACCCAAAACAACTCCCACAAAACCCCACGAAATTCCAAAAAACCTACTACTAGTCATAACTATACACCTGAGATTCTCCTGATCAATATATAAATATAATTCCTGTCTGTCCACCAACATAGCCCGTATTAGGATTCAAATTCAAAGGGCTTTCATTCGGAAAACATTCTTTGTCAGAAAAGCACTCAGTCAGAGGGAGAAAGCCTACATACAGACAAATCAAAGGCTACAAGCTCCCTAGATTCTTGTGTTTCTTACACTAATGGTTGTGGAAATCTCTCATAATACTTCTTTCCTAAATTATTTTATCTTTAATAGAAGCAGTCAACTTTTTCTGTCTTGAACAAAAGAATGTTAAAAGACAGCTAATTGCCTTTACACCTTTTCTTCATCTACCATAGCAGCTACAGCTTTTGCTTTGAACTTGCTACATCCTAGCCACATAAAAACCCCTTTAAAACTATTCATGAAAGATCCAAGAAAAATGGGTGAGGTAGAAGCTTGTAGCTGGGCAAGACTGCTCCCCTCTTCCAGATGTCTCAAGTGTGTCAGTTTGATATTGTAACACTGTGAAATGGTGACACTGCATCCTGTAAGCACGCTGAGAGAAACAAAAACTGCCACAAAGATTGATTGTCAGGAAAAAAAAGTTCTAGATTTAGTTTTTAAATATACAGCAAAATATTTCTGTGACTCGTTTCAAGAGTCTGCATTTTTGGCCATTTATAGTAAGCTATCCAGCTTAATTGGAAGCCCTAACAACTGTTCTAAAATGGTTGATTTTTGCTTTACAGAATAGAATTAGAAAATCTTTTTGATAGCAAAGTCCAGAGCAGCTGAAGCCATTCTGTCAGTATTCTCTGGAGCTGACTAAAGTACAGCATGTGTGCTTATGCCTGTGTGTTATGCCTCCAAATTTTGGCACAAAGTCAAATTTGTCAGGTCTGTGAGTGTGAACATCTTCTGACAGAGCGAAGGAGTTGAAGTGAAGAGTGAAGAGCTGGCAAAATCCGAGCTGGGCTCTTCCACAAGCACAGGGAAGGAAGCTGGGAGGAAGGACTGGCCCCTTTCTTTCCCTGGGGGTTGTTTCCAGCTGCAGATTCACCACTGGTGCTGCAGTACACAGTAGCTGGGCACAGTCCCACACTTCCCCCAGTCTCTCCTGGAGCTGGACCCATTGGCTGAGCTTCCCAGCATGCCTCAGCCCTATGGTCCTTTCCAGGGTATCACTGGACTATGTCTGACTGTGATCATCAGCTCTGGTCTTAATGCTGGCCCCTGTGATGTTGTCAGCAAGGCCACTGCTGCCACTTGCTGTACCACTTGGCTTCTGGCTTGCCTCTTTTCCAGAGCAGTCAAGCCTTGCTGTGCCCAATGTAATTCTGGCACACTGTTTGTCCAAGAGAAACAATTTTGGAGTTTAAGGCTAGCAGTTGTCTCTTGATAGAGAGATCTCAAAGCCTTAGAGACATGGAACAAATTTAGTCTGTTAGGAGCAAGGTATGTTAAGAGGTCTGCTGTGCTGTTGTTACTTGTATCACAGGAATGATTAAATTTAAAAATAAATCTTAGCCTAGTCAAGGAAAAAGAGCTAAAGTTTTGGAAAGCTCCTTGAAAGCTCAATAAAGGCACCTTCTGAATTTGCACAATGCAAGGATTTCTGCTGCTCAGAGAAGATAAACATTACCTTTCTAAAGCAGTCATAATGTGCATGTCTCAAGATCTCCAGCCCACAGCCTGGCCTTTTAGCTAAAACCATCAAGGAAGGGCAGTTTGTCTTAGTTTACTGGTGATCTGGCAGATGTGTTTATAAGTATTGAACCAAATTCTGCTTTTAGACGCAAAGATGCAGGTTCAAGGGTAGGCCATAATACATTCATTTTTACTTCTGACACTCCCTTCCACTTCTTGAAATAATGGAAAACCTTACTTGAGAGAAAGCAGATCTAATGTGTTAAGGTGCTCTTTCATTTAGTAGGTGCTATGGGTGAAGAAGACTTGGTCCTAAAATTGAAAAAAATGTTTAAGTTGAATAGCTGCTGCAAACATGTCTTTCAAGCCCTTGTAAGTAACAGTTATTCAGAAATTATTACAAAACGCCCTCATATTATTTTTTAATTAATTTTTTTTTCTTGATGTGTGAGCTGGGATTTTTTCCATCTTCAGCTACTGAAGTTGAAGATCACCAGCCAGTACAGTGACACCACTTTGTAGGGTTGTGAATCTGTTTTTCACTTCTTCAGCATACTTTTCCTTACTGAATCTGGGTAATGTTAAGAACTTTTTCAGCATGTCAGCAATTATATGTGCAAAAAGAGGTCTTGACTTAACAAAGGTGGATATGCCTATTTTAGATGATACGTGCCCATCTGGTGATGTTACCTGTAGATTTGTGGTTAAGATTTTCCAATAGGTTTGAGAGGTTTGTCAGCCCCCTTACACCCCAAATGAGTAGCATACATTTAATAGATTCTGATCTCTCATGCCTTTTACTTTGCAGTTTTTCTCAAATTCAAGGCTGTCAGAATCTTTTCAAGTTGTTCTGTGCAGGCAGTGCTATAGTGACTCTTCATGAGAATGGCTAAGCAGGAATTTAGATGTCTCTCTGTAGTGACACACCCTGCAATTATGTAGCCTCAGCTTGTACCACCCTAGAGAAACTAGGACTGCTGCCTAACACTGATAACATTACTGCACAGAAAACACCAGTCCTCCCTCCTTAGCACTGCAAAACAGAAATGTGTGGGATATTCTGGCTGAAGTTACAAAGCTTGCACTTGTTTTGAAAAGAGAAATTTTTATCCCTTTAATTAAAAAGAAGGCCAAACTAATTTATGAAAATGGTAAAATCTGGAACTTCTCAGATACAGCTTCATCAGAAAGCTAACTGATGAAAAAATTGACATGGCTCACCTATTAGAAAGTTAAAATATTCAAATTCTATGGTTAAACATGTCATATTGCAGTTTGGTATCCTAATTAATCCAATTAGTTTTCTGTCTGCCTCAGAGTTTTTTCAAAGGCAGTGAGTAGAACAAGCTTCACTGTGAAAACAGCAGCACAGTCCACCCCATGTGGAATAACTCTCATGTTTGTTCAGCATCAGTTCTTTCATCCACAGGAGACCTGACCCATCAATCCTCCTCTTCATAGAACAACTGATTTAAAAATAGTGTAAAAAACCATAATGGACAGAGGAGCTGAAAATTCAGAATGTAAATTTTCCAAAATAAGTAAGATGGCATAATTAATTTTCTAGATTTTGATTTTTTAGCAACCAGAATCTGTCTAGGAGTTATTATAGGAATTATCTTGCTACTTATCTTCATTCTGTTTCAGTAACAGCACCTGTAAGATTTTATTGATGAAACTAGCAAACCAGATGGCAATTTTGCTAAATCTTGGGGAAAAAAAAATGATTGATTTTTTATACAGTGATTGTGTAGGACAACTTGAGAATATTAAATTGGATATACATATTGATCTGTTTCAAATCAAGCCACCTTGTTATGGTTGTTGATAATTCTACTATACTATTGATTGCTAGATACTTCCCTATCCTCCAGAAGCTGCTGGTTGTGTTCATATCTTTTATGTGTAAAATGTCAGGAGATCATTAGCAGAATCTGAAAGTTATGCTTCTGCAATTCTCACAGATCATACTGGGAAAGCCAAGTCTGTTTTGCTTATTCTATTACATGCTTCAAGCTAATTTGTTTCCTGGTAAAGAAAGTGGCATATATAAACAGTCTGAATTTTTTTTATTTACTGAGTTCATAATTTTCCCCAGCCAGTCAGATTGCTTGTTCAAACTAAGCCAGTTAATAAGGATACAAAACACAGTTATCTCACTTAAAATAATTGCTGTAACATGCAAAATTATGCTCAACTTCATTCATCCTTTTTTACTGCTTCTGTACACTTTCAGATAAGTTGTATTGATTTTCCCAATAACAGTATTTGAATTTATCATCTAGGAAATGAACAGTGAAAGAAGGTTGTCACTACAGCAACATCTCATCTAATTTATAGGAGAAAAGTCTGCCAACAACCATTCTACTTTTATAAACATGTAAGTTCAGGTATTTTCCACTTACTGTGTGTGTAGGAATAGCAAAGCTACCAGTCAGGTCTGATTAAGAAGCTGCACCACAGGACATATCTAAAGGGACAGCATTCAGGCCTGCATGTCCCAGAGATAACATCCAGGAATGAGACCCAATACTACTGTCCATACAGAAATAGAAAATAAATATGGTGGAACTAGTCTGGCTGCCTGCCTTCAGAAACAGGCTTTAAGGGGAAACTCATCAACAAACCACACAGAAGGCTGGCTTGCAGAATTTCCTAAGTCATATCTCTTAAGTTAAAATAAACAATGGAAAATACTGAGACACTATTACATGTAGATAATCTACTGATTTTAGAATCTCATTGTTTAAAGTGAACACAGTGAAGTCCACTATTGCAAATGGAGTTATAACAAAACAAAATTATGTCTCTAAGAACATTTGAAGATCTCAACAATTACATTTTGAGTGTCATTCACTTGAGCAGAATTTCATAAAAAAAACCCTGGAGATCCATTCTGCTTTCAAAAAGTCTTTGTAATTCCTTTCAGCAATACCTTATACAACTAAAAGAAGGTTACTGAGAAAAGACTGAATGGTTTGCAAATGAGCATAGATTTCCAGCTTTGAGGGACTTTGTTATATGAAATTTTAAAATTACACTGTATGCTGTAGAAACAGAAAAAAGTTAAATGCTCTCCAAAATGAAATTTCACAGCTTCCTCTTATGAAACCATCACCTTATAAATTCATTTCTAAATGGATTTTTTTTTTCCTAAATGGAGACATTTCTGTGGAGGTATTCACTCTGAAAAAAATGGTGCTTTAAAAAGAGAGAGAATTTTCAAGCTTCTCTGACTTGCACTTTCTTAGCCTGTACAAATATGCAAACATATAGCACAACAAGAATACTTATTATCTATTATTGCCTGTTTTACGTATTCTATTTTTTCAGACAAAAGAAAACATAAATGTTTGTCCCAACCCTGAAGAGCTTGCAGTGTAAAGGTACTGAGCCAAGGAAAGAACATTCTCATAGCACAAGAGAAGAACATCTGTGGGCGACTGGCCATATACACTCAATATAAAATTTTAGAAATGGGAAGATATTTTTCAAGGAATTCAATATGCAGTGTATTCCTACAACTTGTCACTAATGGCTGCCTAGCCTCCTGTGCACTTCAGTTCAAATTGCAGCCAATTATTGTGGTGAAAGACTATCCCCCCACTTAGAGCAAGGATCTGTAGAAGATCAGGGGGTGAATTTCGCTGCTATCTAATAGGCCTGTTAGTCAGCTATGTCAAAGTCTCCATACACACTTTATCCCTGCCGTTAACAGGAAGGAATGATAACACTAACGGATAACTCAAAGTATCTGACACAGCCTACAGACTATCACAATGTTCCAAAAACATAGAGCTATTAAATGAGACAGAGCTGAGAGGTTTTGGTCACAGATGAAGGTGCTCAGTAGCAGACCTAGGTCTTAGTCCTTGNAGGCATAAATAAAGGTAAAACTTTCTTTATAACTTTTTTTTTTTTTCATCGCTGCCTTCTTGCCTCAGTGAAATTTTCCCTTGCTCTCTCACACACACAATCCCTGTTGTCTTGTGGGGTTTTGTTGTTGTTGTNTTTCTTAGCCTGTACAAATATGCAAACATATAGCACAACAAGAATACTTATTATCTATTATTGCCTGTTTTACGTATTCTATTTTTTCAGACAAAAGAAAACATAAATGTTTGTCCCAACCCTGAAGAGCTTGCAGTGTAAAGGTACTGAGCCAAGGAAAGAACATTCTCATAGCACAAGAGAAGAACATCTGTGGGCGACTGGCCATATACACTCAATATAAAATTTTAGAAATGGGAAGATATTTTTCAAGGAATTCAATATGCAGTGTATTCCTACAACTTGTCACTAATGGCTGCCTAGCCTCCTGTGCACTTCAGTTCAAATTGCAGCCAATTATTGTGGTGAAAGACTATCCCCCCACTTAGAGCAAGGATCTGTAGAAGATCAGGGGGTGAATTTCGCTGCTATCTAATAGGCCTGTTAGTCAGCTATGTCAAAGTCTCCATACACACTTTATCCCTGCCGTTAACAGGAAGGAATGATAACACTAACGGATAACTCAAAGTATCTGACACAGCCTACAGACTATCACAATGTTCCAAAAACATAGAGCTATTAAATGAGACAGAGCTGAGAGGTTTTGGTCACAGATGAAGGTGCTCAGTAGCAGACCTAGGTCTTAGTCCTTGAGCTGCAGAGGTGCAGGGGCAACACCTGAAACCAATTCTCAAAGGAGGCATCTGTAGCCACTGTAAAATGACTGACACCTGCAGCTCCAGAAGAAAACCACCACGTCTGGAGAGCATTGCTTGGATCCAGCTTCCAGCCATTGATCACACACAGGAGAAGGCCAGCCGACCCTTGCTGAGCTCCCAGCCGGCGCGCCTGAGGGACAGGTGAATTTACAACCAGCTTCGATGCCCCAACCTTGCGCTGCAGCCGCTTTCAAAGATGCTCTGTCCTGTCGAGCACCCCTGAGAGCCTGNATGCCGGGAAAAGGGAGCTGTTTAACCAAGGAATTTGCGTTCCTGGCCTCCACCTTGGCAGGACGTAGCGTCCCAGGACACTTCACACACAGCCCCAAGTGGAAAAGCAGTGGAAGGTGTGGGGCAGCGCTGGCAGCTGTGCAGCCCTCTTACACGCGTTCCTTTGGCGACCATGTTTGATAATGCTCATTGGCCACTTCAATTTCTTCCAGGGTAGGATTTAGGAAACATAATTTAATCCACACTTTTCAGAATATGGGAAGTGTCCAGTGCATTATGGTACAAGCAGCTTAATATGCTGCAATTTCATGACACAGTGGTGATTTAGCTACTCTTTTTTTTTT
>VWZF01003774.1:50427-64591 GCA_013396755.1 Sclerurus mexicanus
ATTCTCTTAGTTAAAGGAGACTTCTATTGAACCATTTTTTTCTCCTTAAGCCATTTGCTGCAGGAATACTTGTGCTTTCTTTTGAAGAAACTGATACAACTGTCAGAACACTGCAGAACAGTTCCAGTGAAAAAGAACCATTTCAAATTTTAATATATTTATGTGCATTTGACTTTGCATTTATAACATTCAGCTTTGTCAGAATGCAATATGGGATATGGAAAAAAGAGTTTTTTAGTCCAGAGAGGAGATAAGCAGGGACTGTTCACAGAGGTCGAATGTCACCTAAGAACTCTGACAAAATAGTATTTCATGTAGTTCCTTTATGTCTTCCTGCTTCCTTTTCTCTGTAATTATAAACAAAGTACTGCACTGGATGTTGGTTTAAAATAATCCTTCAGAAAAGAAAAACAATTATTCCATCTGGTACACTGCAAGCACTTTAGAAAAAGTGATGCAAATTGTGATGTATCTCAAAAAAATCCCCACTATGTAAATTACACATAACACATACACATGCAAATCCTATCATGTATCCCAAACAAGCTTATTCAGCAACCCAGCTGTCAGTGTAACAATGGTTAAAACTCACATTAAACAAGGAACTTAATTTAAAAATATGATGCTTTCTAGATGAACTGCCCTGCACCTATGGTTCACTGCAGGACCTCTTTCTGGAATTTTTCTCTGCTCTGTTGTCTGGTTTCTCTTACATAAAGCCAAAAACCAGCAAATCAAAATTAAAAAAAAAGTAAATAAATCTTCATTTGCTCACTTAGATGGGAGTTATAGAAATAGCAGTACTTCTCCAAAGAACTAGAAGGGTCAGATCTGTCTATTAGAATTATCTCATCCAAAAGCAGTATAAAACATGGCAAAAGCTAAATGTATTCAAAACTGTGTATTTTGCCAACTGACCCAGCAAACCTGGTAGGTGCTGGTGCTGAGTTTTGAAGGACTATGCTCTTGCAGGATCAGTGTAAGTGGAGGAGTCTTGCAGCTTTCTGCTCTACCTGGGTAAACAGTAGAATTTCTGTGCATTTAGACGTGAGACAGTAAGTGAGGATCCCTGGCTACGTTTTTGCTGAGTGGGTCAGATTTTCATTTGTTGTTGCAGTTGTAGTCTGCATTTCCAGTAATAAAGGCAGAAAAAGAATTGTGTGTTCTGGCAGGGGAACAGGAAGACGACAGAAACAACACTGAATATGCACCACTCACTGCAGAATGGAGCAGCAATATTCACACACACTCGTGCCCGAGTGACTGTAGCATTTCTTTCCACCTTTGGCTTTCCTCAATTGTTGCAAGGGATCTTCCATGGAATTTCTATTATCCACTTATCCTCTGCACTTGGATTGCCTGTCAGCTGCTGCCGCCTCCATAGCACATTTAGGAGAGAAATTTGACATTTGAACTAGTAGCTATGGTTGCAGGCAGTCTGCTTTGTTCTTGGTCTAAAGAGCCACAAATTAAGATAGCTTTGCAGCATCTGGATAAGCATTGCCTTTCACATATATGGGACATCCATCTTTACTGTGACCACATTTACTGCTTGCTGAACACATTGCAAATTTGCATAGATTGGGTGAGTCTGTAGAAGACAGATTATACTTTCTGTTTTGGGAAAGTCTTTTACTTTCCTCATCTGTTTGAGGATTATTGTCTTGTTTGTTGCACCTGTCCCTTTTTCCTATTGTACAGACACTTTATTCTTACATATATTAGTGTCTTGAAGCAATTCAGCTGTTGGGTGTTTCCTATAATAAATGCTGGGTATAAGTGTTTCTAACTTTTAAGATCTGTTTAAATCCAATTATGGGGCATGCATCATAGAGAAGATCAAACCAGAGTATCACTAAAATGTCATATAATATTCCCATGATGGGTTTGACATTGGTACCAGTGAGGAAGGAATTAGTTACATGACTTTGATATTTCACTGAAAGAAACATGGATAGCCAATTAACTGTGTGTTAGACCATATGGTTTAGTAAACAAATAAATTTCTTCCTCAAATCATTACGTAATGCAAAAGATTGTTTGGAGCTGAAAAAAAAGAAAAGGAAAAAAAGGGTGTATGCAGTCTTTGGTTTATATTGCACCAGTACTCTAAAGAGAATAAAGCATTGGTTTAAGTGACAGGGAACCTAAAATGTGGGACAAACACCTTCTAAACACGCTCTTGGTACCAAGGTGGTAGGAGCCATGAGCTTCAGTAAGCATTTCTTCTCTTCTGACAACAGCTCTGAAATCTGCAGCCCCTATGACAATTGCTAGGAGGAAATGGCTGGAAGAGGAATACTTTCTTGTTCCTTGTCTCCAGTACTTGCTTACATATCTCCATTGTTAATTTCTCTTACCCTGTCCCTATCTTAAAACTGATGATGTCCAATCCATAAACAAGAATTATAGCCACTTGAGACCTAAGAAACTGTGCTGACATGGGAGACCAGGAACTTCGTATATTGGTGGATTCAGAATTAGAATTCTGTACAAGGGTTATGGGAGAATTTGACTCCCAACAAACATTTCTGACAGAATTAAACTGTAGCCATTGGATTATCTAACTTGGCAATCCTGATTCTTTATTTGATCTTTTGTGTTGGTATCATCTTTTCTGTCTTGGTGCCAAGTCTAGACTTCTGTAACTCTGTTTTCTGAAGTTCCCTCTTCCTTTGAGAAATGTGTATGAAATCCTTCAGGGCACGTTGATAAAGAATGTAAGGTGCATAAAGCAATTTCAAATAAAGTAGCATACTGTTTAATATAAATGTATTTACTTTGTACCAGATTTACAGAACTCCTAGGTCTACTTTGAATTTACTTGAATGACCACTTGATAAAAGAAATAATCTCTTATTTGAGCAAACTCCAGAATACCAAGTCAGAAAAAAAGAAGTTTTGTTTCACTAGGGTTTATCCAGATTTGTCTAGATCTTATACTCTAGACTTTTCAGCATTTTTCATTGAGTAATCATTTTATTTTGTGCTGATAACAAGCTTGATCTGGAAAGATTTGGGAAAATGCTCCTGTCATTTCCATATGTACCTTGTTACCCTAAATTTGAGGTACAGCCATTAGTCTTAGACTATATAAAAACTGAAATAACATCGACTGGTCATATCTAACAACATGCATCAAAATGTGCCATGAAGGTAATTAATAAGATTTTACAGGATAGCAAAACTCAGCAAGGAGAAGGTGTGCTTGTGTCCACAATCTGCTGAAGCTGAAAAAACAACTGCTTGATGAGTGTTTCTTCCTTTGTACCAGAATACCCACTGAGCTGGTAATTATTCCTGCCTTTTATCTAATCATAAGACAGAAAACAATCTCTTTTGCCTGCTTTCCTCCTTCACATATGACACATAAGAAAATCTCTGTATTCTGAATCCATTTTTAATTTTTTTGCTGTCTTTCACGATTAGTTTAAAATGTTTCAAATTATGTATACAGTAATTAATGTTCTTCAAAAAATAACAGTGTCTGTATGAGGCAGTTGTAATGATCTTCTATTCTCACAGACACAGGTATGAGATAAAATCCCTGGAAGGCAAAGAAAAATCATGTGTGTTCAATCAAAGTGTGTCAGAATATTCAGGAAGGCATTAAAGAAGAAATAGCTAATCCTGGCTTTCCCTGAAATTAAGGAAGTTGACTATAGAAATAACACCGAAAAGCAATAATGACAACTCATTTTAGATTCATAACTGTGAGACAGTTAATAAAATACAATTTTATAATCACAAAGCTTGAATTTCAAGAGAACCTAAATCCCATTGAGAGACTAAAATCCCATTTAGAGATAATAAATTCCACTGAATTTCCCTTTTAAAATTATGTTTCTAGAGTCAATCAGTCTGGACATTATTTATTTATAAACCAGCTTGAGTATATAAACTTCATGTAACTTTATGGTGGAATATGTATACTTGAATTAAATTAATATATTACAAATTCTTCTTCTTCTTCAAAAAAAAAAAAGGCAGTTTCTTTGTTCTACATCTATATACAGCTCAGTATTGCCAGGACTCCCAAGCTCATCACACAAACACAGAAACAACAGTAGCAGAACCATTAGTTACTATATATTTTTCCATATTCACATCAGAATGCAACAGATTATCATTCCTTCTGAATGGGAAATGCACGTGTACCAGAAAACAACACAGGGCTTTTCTGGCAATTTAAAAAATAACATTGTTTTAAATGTCCATGCTTGAAGACTGTATTAATTTCTGGTTTCTCCTTACAGTAAAAGCAGAATGGGATAAAAGACATGTGGAGTATTATGAGTTTGATAACAATCAATACAGAGGAGTGAAATGAGAAAAAAAGAAGTGTTCAGGAGAAAAAAGGAGAGGCGGAGGGAAAGAAAAGGTGGAGTGAGAGAAAGCAAAAGAGAGAGAAAGAATGACAGATGTTCAGTAAATGCAGAAAGCAAAGCCAACTCAACAATATTTATGATAAAGATTTCTATCTGAAGTTATTTGCAGACTGTTTCAGTCAGTAATGTGTTATCCTTCATTTTTGATGCTTTTTTTTTCAGGCAGCAGTTGAAATCTTGCAGGTTGCTACTGTCAGGATTTTTAAACATCTCTCAGGTTTTCCCCAAAGCTTTATGTCTTGCAAGTAATGAAACATTATTGCTCCCACAGGAGATTAGTATTTTTCTTTCACTTACGTAGAAATCTAATAGTCATCAAATTTGATTTATCCTATTTAAATTGTTTGTATATGGTAGATATTGAAAAAGCATTTTCAAAGTCTGCTAACATTGGCAAAATAAGAGCCTCTTCCCATCAAATAATACTTGAATTCATATTATTAATATTAAAAATTTCACTGGTACCTCTAGATTAAAAGTAAATAATATCATAATGGCAGTCATCAGTTTTAAATTAGAATTATGAACATATTTTGATATAATACATCTAATATATATACCAAACCTGAACAAGAGAGTCAAAAGCCAAAATCATACATATAGAAATGCTGAGAAACAGCAAAGCAACCAACATCCAGAAAGGAATCCAGGGAAACCGCATGGCTTGAAACAAAAGGAAGACAAACTGGGTGATGGAAGATGTGCTGTGCAGAACAAGCAAATACAAACAGCATACAATAGTGTACAGAAATTACTGAAATAGGATATGAACAACAAGAAAAGGATTAATGAGGCAGACAGAAAAATGGACTAATAACGATGAAAGGGAACAAGGAACCATTAAGTGCAGTATGGCTAAAGCACATGTGTTACACAAAGCCCATCATTCCATGGGTTTTGTCTAGGGATCTAATCCAAGGCATAAGGCTAAGGAAACAAAATCTTTACACGCTGCCTGATACCCTTCTGCAAAAGGAACCCAAAGGAAATATTGAACTTCCATTCTGAGAAGACTCACTTTGGGTAAGTGCAGAAGTTTCATATAGGCGTCTTATAAACTTCTATTGACAATGCATTGTTATGGTGTCTGTTTGAGGACACGGAAAGGTAAGAAGGAGGATATAGGATAGAAAAAGGAGTAAGGTTGGAGAGCAGTTGGGAAAATCAGAATGCTACTACTCTGCAACTGCATTTTCATTTTCTAACTGGCTCCTAGTAAAGTGATGTCAAAAATATTTCTCACCAGCCCAGACTTCAGAAAGATCAGGAGGCTCCAGCTGAATGGAAGCTGTACATGGTGTAAGGAGATACCTAAAGAGATCCTAAAAGTTTACAAGTTGATGGATTGAAAATGATGATCTGATTGATTACAGAGACTGTAATTGCTTTGAGAGAACAGCAAGATATAGGGCAAGAATTCTATAGAAAAAGTAAGAAATTCAATTGCTGATAAAAGGATTATTGAATCTACAGAAAAATTTACAGTTAAGTCCCCATGTCCACATCTCAAATAGAAGACTTTGTCCAGAATTTTAAAATTAAATTCTAACTACTTTTAGCTATTGCATGGTTACATGCTTTAAAAAGAATGACATCAGAAGTAGAACCTGCATAGATATTCTGAGCCTATGTTTGTTAACATATCGATGTAGAATGATTAAAATGCAAGCACCTTGTGATTAATCTCTTCTTAAAGAGGTACTTGCCATGAGCAACTAGACAGAAAATGAAGAGGTGAATACTGGTAAAACAGATGTTAAAATCCGGAAGACAAGGAAGAAAGAAAAAGGAAGCCTTTGTTTTTTTGCAGTTTTCCTATTCTGAAGGTTACTCTGAAGGAAAAGCAAAGCAGATGTGTCAGATCACATGAGTGTTTCAGAAGCTGTCTGAAAAAAAAAAGAAAGGGTCAAGGTGAAGGCATCTGCTGTAAAGATAAAAGCAGCTGTTCAGGCATGGTCTGAGAACAAAAGTCATGTCTGCAAATGGAGAACTGCATTCTGAGAGCTGGAGAGTACAGAATTCCCACCAGAGACCACCCATGAATGGAGGCAGTGGAACCACCTTTGCAAGTCATTGACTTCCACATAGAACCACAGCACTTTGCTTTTCTGATTCCATAACTGCATCTTACCATCAGCTATTACCCAGCTATCTCCTAAGTGTTAGAGATATGATTTGTGATCCAAACCAGTCCTCTCAACAATAGAGAAAATAATTCAACCTTGTTTAGTTTTAAAATGTGCATCCTTACAGAGCGCACAGTGGGAATGGTTTGCTCCAACTGTAGGACTCATCTGCAGGTATCGTCTTGTGACTGCACATGCAAATAGATATTTATTATATCAATCCATTATCATAGGCAAATACTAGATGTGCAGCTATCATGGTTGTACTAAACGTAATTTTCATAAGAATGGAACCTCCCAAAAAAAGAAGTCAGAGTATGTATTGTCACTAGCAAAGCCAATGAAACCAGAAAATGCTGGGATGGAAAAGCTGTTCATTATTGAACACACTACTGGAACTAATTTTAATGTTTAAATTTTCCATTACTTTATTTCAATTCTATTTGCTTGCTGTTAACAGAGATATTTATTTATAATATTTGTAACAAACAAACAAACAAATAAACAAACTTTGAGCATCCTTTTATTCAGCTTAACCAAATCTAACACTTTTATTCCCTGCTAATATCAAACACTCCAAAGGCTTTGTTACTTCAAGTGGGCACTATGTATCACTCGGCTGCTCAGTTTATAATGCAGGCTCATTACCATACTCATTATTGTGAATTATGGAAGTTTCCTGGCTGGTCTTCATTAACCATCTGGCACTTAAGCACTGATTTGTGTTTATATATAATATTAATTTTACAAAGGCACCTGAACATCCACTGGTAACGTGCATTTAATCTGTTTCTCAGTATTTTTGCAAGACCTCAGTGATTGTTCCAAAACCATGTTTTTCTTTACTTTTATTATTTTATTTACACAGATGGATGGCATAACATAATTGCATGCATGCAATAACAGAGATAATTTTTTCTCCTCTTTCAACTTCTTTCTCAATAAAGTGTGTATTGTTTCTGTCTTAGGCAGTGGGTGCTTTAATGAAACAGTGACCAGGATCAACTTTTCAGACCTTGTTTATCACAAAGCAGTAGTTTTGGGCTCAATGCTTTACAACTCGACTTTATTGCTTTGCATAAGTTTCCAAATTTCTTTTATAATTTGTTTCTGAAACACTGAGCAAATATATTTTTAAAAGTACAGAATTTCAGTAATTATATTCTAATGCCCACAAAGCACTAGAGTCTAGTCTTAAAGGATCTGAAGGAGGAATAATGCAGGTGAGATGTAGCTCCTTTTTCCTTTTAAAGTCTGTAAAATTGCTTTTCATTCTAGGTCTTGATCATTCATAATCTTAAGTGAAAACAAAATCATTTGTAATTAGTGCACTATCATTATCAAATATATTAAATCATCAAGGTTTCCGAACACCCATTTTAAAACATTTCAAATATATTTTATAAATATTTCATTATGTTAACAGCTCAGAAACATTTGTAATGTCAGAATCACTCTCTAAATCTCATGGGAAATATATTACCCTCAAATTACAATGCCTGTATCTTCAGCAGAGTCCCCATCTTTCTCTAGTTGTATATTTCTTCAAATTATTCCTGTGAGAGTAGAGACTAGTATTTTTTCATAAGCTTTTCCAGCTAAACTGTTGCTTTATATAACTCAAGGCTTTGTCCTACTGGACCATTAAAAAAATTACCCTGGTATTGTCAATGTATATTAGCTACCCCAGGCCAACAAGGCCCCAAACTCAGATATTAGTTACTCCTTTTTAGAAGTTTTCACAACAGAGCACTGTGAGCAGGTTCTACATGACCAAAAAACAGCAGTGATCCATTTAACGCCTTTGCGGGGCCATGTAGTGAACTGAGATACCAGAGCCCTGTGGTAGAAACTTTATACATCCAAAGTGGGACTTAGTGTTTGAGGATGTAAGTATCTTAATCTACAGCTTGAATTTTAAACAGTGATCCTAACTTGCTACCTGAACGAACCTAAAGGTGTCATGCCTGATGCTGCCCTTTCCAGACTAATCCAGCACAAACGCTCAGAGCCCGTTTCAGAGTACTCGTGTTTTGGAAATGAGTTATGGTGTTTCCTTCTGTTTACAGATCGAGTTCAGTTCTCCGCAAAGAATATAGACACACATTTGATGCCTTTTTAAAGAATTTGGTGTTATAAGCTGCTGTGTTTAGAAGAGTAGGTGGGTGGGAAAGCTGCTGAAGTTGTGTCATTGTGCAGCAGAAAGCAAGAGAGGACAAGTTCCACCTTGTGAAATGGTTGGAGGAGTTAAGTGGCAGCATGGCCTCAGGTGTTTTCTCCTAACATGGTTTTTAGCATGTTCCATCTGTTTTCATCGGTGAATGCACAGGGTAAACTCTCAATGACACGTACTCTTCTCTTACTGAGACCATGCTTACAAAAGAAGAGAGCCCCACTAAGAGTTTTCAAAGAAGGAATTTGGCCTCCATGGCATCTGCTCTTAGCAGAAGGTTATGTCTCCAAAGGCTTTGGTTACCTCAACAAATCTTGTAGACCAGCTCTGGGTTGTTTCCCAATCACTGTGTTGTCTGGTTGACAACATGTCATGTTGTACCAAGATGCCTGTGGATAATGTTATCTGTATTCTGTCCTCCTTTCCTGGGTCAAGCAGCTAACCCAGCTTTTACCTGGCTGTGTCACAAGCTGTAAGGGGCTTTCTTCCCTCCCACATCCCTTTCCTCCCTCACACCTATGAGAGGAATATGCTTTTAGACCAGAATGCTGTCCAGTGGGAATGAAGATAGAGTGTGAAGGAACCATTATAATAGCCTGGTTATAATGTGTCTAAGAGCAGTAGTACAGTAGTAATTCACAGACTTAGTACAGATGAAAATAAGTTAATTTATGTACTGTCCTGATTTAAAGTGGATAAAACTCCACTCCCCTGCATTTCCCCTGAACGGTGATACCAAGTAGATGTATTGACTATTCTTCTGATGGGAATATGCAATTTATCTAGAAAGTTCCTGATTATTTCAGCCTGGGTCTACATGTTAATTGAAATAGATATTGAAACCTAAGACTGACATAGCCAGAATATCAATACTATCAGAGAGGCTGACAGTAAACTAAAAATACAATGAAATTGTACACTGCAGACACCCTACAAAATTTTCCTTGTTAATTGAATTATCACTGAAATGCTGCATTAGTTATCTCAGCAAGTATGTCCTCTTACCTAGGATTGGGACCTTTGTGCAACTATCATTGTGCAAAGGGAAAACAATAGACACTCATGAGAAACTGTGAACAAATCTTTGGTTTTCTGACATCTGCTAAAGCTGTCAAGGACTCTGAGCACCTCAGCATGGTGTAATATTCACCATCCTCAACAAAACTGGCCAGGAGTTTGTTCCTTAAAAATATAAAAGAGAGAAAATATTTGACAAAATATGTGGGAGGTGCTTCACAGAATAAAGCCCTGTGTGTTTTCCAGACACTAGACTGCCAAAATCCAAGCACTAATCTCGCTTCTAGTGAAACAAACAAAACACGTTAGACCCGAATCGTTTTTGCAGACACCTCCTGCCTCTGAGGCATTTTCTGCAGTGCTTTGTGTCTGTATGAGGTCCCCCAGAGGCCCCTGAGCACAGGTGTGCTGCAGGGTCAAAATACCCCTGTGTGGCTCTGCTCTTACACCCTGTTCTTGCTGCCTGCTTCTGATACCTGTTAGAAGTCCAGCCAGGTGGGAAAGTTGATCCTTTAGGACTTGCTTTCTATGTCCTCCTGCATTTCCTCATATATGAAGGAAAAAACCTCATCCCTTTTTTAAATAACATGATTTTAGCTAATGCTTTCATTACCTCCTTCCTCATTTTCCTCATTTTGAGTTGCCACTTGTTAAATTCTACTGACATTAGGAATAGCACAAAGAGCATGCTTTATGGATTCACTGTTTACATGACAATTATCTTGCTTAAAATAAAGCTGTGTATGACTAGTTCATTGCAATAGATGCAATAGATTTCCATTCATAATAACACCTAATGACTTTTGAGCAATTACCATTATTTGTCAGCTCTTGCTCTGCCTTCAGATTCTCAGAATTCAACACTTCAAATAAAGGATTTCTGCTTTTTGCTGTAGTGATACATACAATTAAGCTTAGAAGCTAATAGGTCTTCAGATTGTGATGGCATCAATTAGCTTATGATATTCTTTTGGGTAAATTGCCGGAATTGTAGAAGCACGATGATAGAAAACAGAACATTGTTAGCTTAAGTGAAACTGTGCTTCTCCAGACTGTACTATTACCATCAGCAGTTATACTAGTTGTGGAGTAGTAGGAATAAACATTGTGGGAGTGGGTGTATTTCATAGCAATAGGAAAAATCAGCTTGTATGTAATCAATGTGTACTGGCATGCTTTTGAACACAAGCTAACCTTTAATGAGGATTTCCACAACACTGTCTGTTACTTGCTTTTTCTCTTAAACCAACACTCATAACTTATTACATTTTCTGAAATATACAATGAACTTTCATACAATCAGAAATGAGCAATTATTAATCTGAGTGCCTTTGAAACAGGAATTGCCATTTGAAGTAACTATACTGTTTTCCAAATTAAACCCCTTATGTACGCATATCCAGAATGTTCATTTACATTTTATAGTGCTTATTGCAAGCCATTCTGTTCTACCAGAAAATCACATCCTTTTCTGAATTATACTGTCACTTTTATTGATCTTTATTGCTTTAGTCACTGCTGCCATAGCCTTTCCACCTTGTTCACCAGAATATATCTGTAGCCCTTTTCTTTGAAAGAAGACACTGTATTTTGTCAGAGGTTAAGGCTTTCTTTATATAAACAGTGCTACTGTAAAGCTTGCCTATGTGGAGACTGACCAGTTGTTCACATATTTGATCTGAAGCAATATGCATACATTTTCCAGGAAACATTGCTATTGCATGGATAAACTTCAAATTAATTTCACTATTATTCTGTGCAGCTGCACATTGTGATTAGGTGGCAGAAGTCAGTAATCACCAGCTCATCATTGCCCTGTATTTTGGAATATCTGTTTTTGTAAGTATTTGTGAGAGCCATTAGTGCAGGCATTTTGGGGGAGATATTTTAGAGTATGTGCCTTAGTCATTGCCTCCGTTGTGGGTTTGTACAATGTATCTTGTGTTGCCTGCACCCTGCAAATTCCACGAGAATGGCTATTTATTTTGAATCCTTTATGTATACAATGGCAAAGCAGCAATCTCTGGAGGACAGCAGTATTACCCCTGCTGGGTGAGATTTTCCTTTGCATAATTACCTACGTGTTCTTCCTTTTGGATCCTGCTTGTTCTGCTTAATCTTGCACAGTTTGCCAACTCGAGGTGAAAGCACAGTTAAGACTAAGTGTCATGTTGCATAGTCTCTGTGCTGGCTTTGCAGACTTCCTAGTGAGGCAGAAAAGCTGTCTGTCAGCATCCCGAACTCTTGTCTTGGCATTATCATGGCACCACTACTTCTTTCTCACATTCCACATGAACATCAGGGAGTCAGGGGATCAGCTTCTGCCTCCATTTGGGAATACAAGTGAAAATAAATAAGAATTGCATTGGACTGCAGAATCTGGATTGTAGAGGGAACATCCTGGACCAGGTTATCTGTAGGAATGAACTACAAATTCACTTGAGCTATGGGTAAATAGTCATCACAGCAAGAATATATATCAAAACTTGTGCTGCTTTTCTTTGCTTTAATCTAGTCAATGAAATATATATGTGTGTATGTGTGTGTGTGTTAATCCATTTTTAATCTAATATTCCTTTCATGTTCCTTAATATAATCTGATTATAGTAGGTGTTATTATCTTCATACAAAATATTCCTTACTTTTTGAAGTTTTGCAGATTACATACATATATTTAATGTACTTCATCATTAGAAGTTTCTCAACAGATACAGAGCCTGCTGAAACTAAATTGCATCAGAAAACTTTCTGTAATTACATAGTATATTCAGATGTGTCATACATTATAAAACAGATTACTCCCCTTGAAGCTCTGTAGATTGGACTGGCCTTTAGGTTTCATTTACAATGATCCAGAACATCGGTAATTAACTTGTGAAGCTAGTCCATGAATATACAGTTGGAAGTATCTGCTATTTCGAGGACACAGATTTAAAGGAAAGAGAGCACAGAAAAGGGCACATTCATTTTTCTGTCATGTTTTGATAGCCCAGAATATCTAAAGAGATTGCTTTTGTATAAGGACAAATACACTTACACTTTAGGAAGGCTACCAAGTGGATACTGGATAGTTGAGATAAGATATCTGATGATATACCTTTTTAAATGATTAATAATTATTTTTCTACCATTGCTATCTCACAGTGGTAATATTTAAATTAACTTTTAAAGTTTCCTATAAAGTTCTGATGTTTGATATTCACTTTCAAAAGTGTGTTTCTGGAATTTTTCTGCTTTGTATGTGGGGAAAAAAAAAAAGTTCTGTGTGTCAATATCCTATAGAGTAATACCCACCCCATCCCCTCTCTCACCCAGATGATCCATCTGAAAGCTATATTCTGTGATGTAGATAATGTGGTGGCCAGCTACCCACTTATACATGTCCTCAGCTGTGAAGTAGGATTTCAATGTGTTGAAGTCCTTTGCCAAGAAGGGAACATTGCAGAAACAGGGCTCAGATGCCGTATTGTTATGGAGTTCAATCCAACTTGTACTTACTCAAGTAATTTTATTTATTAATTCTATTGTCTACACCACCTGCAGTAAAAAAGTAATTTAAGCTCACTTTAAATGGTTGTTCAAGCAAGGATATGAGCTCTGGAGAGAACAAAAATCAAGACACCTATCACCCACTCTGAAGAGCACAAATGCTAATTAGAAAACTTCACATCTTTGACTGAAAGTGATGTAAACTAAACTAAAAAAGAGAAATTGGTGCTGAGTTAGCTTTCTGTGTGGACAGCTGCCAGTGGCAGTGAATCCACACTGTATGAACAAGTGGTGATGATTATGATGGTAGTATCCATGACTGTGGAGAGCGCACATAAGCAAGCTGATCTACATTTACTCTGAGACACTTACCAAAGCAAAGTCTTCAGTCCACTTACTCTGTTGCTAAGTAAGGAGTAGATCAAATTTCAATGATGGTCCTGAGAGGAAGACAGTGGGGTTGTTTGTTGGAAAATTTCCATCTGAACTGAAACTGTAGGGAAAGGAAAGAGGTAAGTGTGGGAAAAAATCTGCTTACCTGTTACCCAAGGAAAACAGCTGACTGGGTGTGACTGTGGAAGAAAATCTTCTTCACGAGGTGAAGTTAAACAGTAAGTTATTCTCCAGAAGTCTGAAAGAAAATGGTGCTGAAAAACGCTTTTGTCCTGGGCCACTGAACTGCAATGGTGTGCAGAACCCAGTGAGTCAATATAGCCTAGAAAATAAAATAATCTAATTTAATTGGGCTGAAAATTACTAACTACGTAGAGGCCCTATTTTCATGATGTGCTAGAATTTCTCCCAAAAGCCATATCCAGCCAATTGCTCACCCTTATCAGAACCTGGCTGCCAGTCCTCTCTCTTCACTTCTTCATGTACTAATAACTATCACACCTTTCTCCCCCATTAATAATACAGTTCTTCAGTCTTTTATGTCAGACAACTCTATTTATCCCTCTGTTTTCCCTCCT
>VWZF01003774.1:64634-76873 GCA_013396755.1 Sclerurus mexicanus
TCTGGGAGAACAGGGAGGATATTAGAAATAGTTTCTTCCCCCAGGGAGTGATTGAGGACAGCAGTGGTCACAGGACCAAGCCTAACAGAGCTCAAGAAGCGCTTGGATGATACCCTTGGGCACATGGACTCTTGGGGATGGTTTGTGCAGGGCCAGGAGTTGGACTCGGTGGTCCATGTGGGTCACTTCCAACTTGGCATATCTTGTGATTCTCTGAACTGCTTGGAACATTTAATTTGAAGTCATAGTATTTGTTCCCAAGCTGAAGAGCAACCCATTGTTTCTCTTTTAGATTTGAAGAATGGATTGCATGTCTGATGGCCTGGGGTTTCTTTCAACAGTATCAGTTAGTGTAACATTATATGTAATCTCTCCCAGCAATAATTTTCTCATTCTACTCCATGGTCTTTAAAAGTCACTCAAGTACTCTCACTGAATTATGAGTACTGTGCCTGTAAAACACAGATGGACACCTGCACTGTTTGTTTGTGGAATTATTGCTGGATCTGGTGATGCTCAGTCACTGGGAACAACATTATCTAGACTAACAGGTGAAAAAGCTTAAAAAATTATAGGACATTAATATTGTCATGGACAGCAACAGCTTTCAACTTACTGTGTTTGGAGACACATTTCTAAAAACTGGCCAACATGTACAGCATAAAGCCATTTGTCTATGTAAGCCAGAGAGAAGCCACTGCAAACAGATTTTCATGTTTATTAGTCATACATCCATTATGAAACACGAAGGTCTCAAATGTGGTTGATCAATAAAGTATTATTTGTACATAGATCATGTTTTTAAGAGTCGTGTAATGCACAAGCCAGTAACCCAATTATATTTAAAAACATGTTACAAATTCTTCACTTCATGTAAACATGCTTTAAAGCAAAAGCACTAAAAACCAACAGCAGTAATAAACATCTTGATATAGTTCTCCTGTTAGACAGGAACTAAAAGTTCAAAAAGCAATTTAAATGTGACCTCTCCAATGTAGCTAGATACATTCTGTAACTCTTTAGGGCTGTTGTGTGTAATTGCCAACAAGCTAAGTATGTAAACTACAAAAGCAGCTCATTAGATGAGTGAATGCTCCATTTGCAAACTACAGAAAGTTGTGACCAGTTTTTTTCTTTGTACCTCTTAGTGGAAAATCCAGTTCTGTTGCTCTGTTCCTGGAAGCATTTATTCCACAATGTTTTATCTCTGTAGTAATTAAAAGGAAAGCAGAGGCCTTGCTTGAAGTCATTCCCTTCACTGCTCTTATTTCTTATTTGAGGGTAGGTTCTGCTAAAAGCTAATTTTCTTTTTATTTTCTTATGTTAGTCATAATTAGAATAGCAATATACTTAATGGCAATTAATCCTGTTGGATAAGAGTTCCCTTTCCCTACTGTATTTTAATGTCAGTCTGACTACTTTTCTGTGAATGTTCACAGAACTCAAACATTTTCCCATACAAGCCCACTAAATCTAGGAGCTGCTTGAGCAAATATGAGCACACTATTGAAACTTCTTACAAGCTTTTTTTCAGATGATCTTCTGTAAGAACCTGCTTCAAGGTCTGACTTTATTTGACAAAATACTTAAAGTTGTGAAAATCAAAAAAAACCCCCAACACTGCTTTTATGCTTATTCAAAAGCTGTATTGGTAGGCCTTGGTAGGTTTTGCCATTCTACTGTTTATTGTGCATTTAAAATGCATACTTTATTTATTATATATTTGTATTCTTTTGAAGGATGATACATTACTGTCTCACTGCTGGCCAGTCTCATTACAGGAGCCCTGCCTGTAGCATTGCTGTTTTCCCCCTCCTCTGATCTCTCCATCCCTCTTCTCCAGCTGCCCTGAACCTTCCTGTTCTACACTTCCATTCTATTTCCCCAGGATACACCTCAGCTTTTGATCCTCCTACTGTTTACAGAAGAGAAGAGAGGAAACACTGTAGAAGCTGGCGATTGCAGCTGCCACTTTCATGAAAATATTTACACCTTTTCCTTCCCCTTCCCCTTTGTGCTCTTCATCCCCAACCCCTCTCTTCTCTTCAGTCATAGAGTAACCAGTTCTCTTTCTTTCTGATTATATGTCTTCTGTCAGTGGAGAACCTCAGTATTTTCAAAAACTTTGGGCATAAGAGGAAGAGAAGACTGTAACATTGCATGAGTGGTTGATCAATATCCATTATTGTTTGGGGGCTCACAGCCAAATCCAGTATTAGTCCTATTACACAAACTGTGGAGCTTCCAAAGCACCTTGTGGATAAGTGCCATTTCTGAAACAGTGGAACTTACAAGACTTGTGAACTGTTATGTGGTCTGAATGGATAAACAGCACAGATTCTGGGTGATAAAAGTGACATGATATTTTATGTACTGCAGACTGACAACGTTGCTGCAGCAGGGAACAATATGTTTTTAACATCCCACAGTTCCTCAAGGCTAATTCCCAACCAGTGATAGTCTGCATGTGACATAACCAATTTTCTCTCCAGTATGTAGAAAACTTTGCAGCTATGAGTAATGAATTCCTGGCAGTTGAATAATAAATACTCCCCACATTAATTTGTTAGTGTCAATGTCCATGGAAAGAGTTCCTTGCTGGTGTGGGCAGGCCGGGGGGAACAGAGAGGAGGAGGAAGCGGAGGATCTGCTTGTGCACGTGTATGTGTGTGTACACATGTATGACTGTGCCTACAAGGGTAGATGAGGGTTATTACAAAATTCTCATATGCTTGAATTCTTTGAAAACCAACTTTTTTCTTACAGACTATAGAAAGTACAGTATCCAACAATGCATGAATACTAGATGTGATCAGCCATGGAAATGTCTCCTTTTCTTATTTTCTGAAGAGGTTATTTAATCATTTAGGTGTTTTCTCTTTACAAACAAATGTTTTCTCAAGCATAATAAAAAAAAGTCAGCATACTTTTTACTCTTTTCTGCTATTCTATTTGTAGACTATAATATTAGAAATATGTCCAAATAATGATGAAGACTGCTTTATGTTAGACAGTTCTCCATTAGGCATTAAGTCATTTATTTATGCTATGCTTTGAATAGCCCTGCTAATATTTGCAGCATCAGTCTCAGTGATATGTTATAGATTCACAATGGTATTTTGAATCACAGTGTTAAGTCTCTGAAGAAAATTAATTGCTTTTATTGCAAAGGTAATTAAGCTTGCTTGTAACAGTTTTTAAATCTATTTGGAAAGAAGACAAGACTAACAAGTGTAACTGAAGTATAAAAAATTGTTACAATATGGCTTCATTTTTCCTCCTTAGCTTCTGGTATTTTCATAGAAAAGAAACTTTCTTTAGGGAAATATCACACATTATTTTAGAAAAGATATGAAATAGCCAGCTGTGCATGTATATTTATATTTATGCTTTTGATAAATTTTTTTTTTTTGAGAGCTCATAGAAACTGAGGGAAATATGAGTGCAGGAATCTTGGATGATAATCTGCCATGACTTTTTTAATTTCTTATTTTTAATAGGTCACTTGGTGACACAAATAGTTGAAACAGAATATTTTACAAGAATGCTGGCAGATACTTCCATTACTAAGATACATATGTGTATGGACGCATAGCTATGCATGTTTATACATGTATGTGAATGTGTATGTGCATTCATATGTGGGCATGCAGAGGGTAATAGGGTTGCACAAATGTGTATATAGCTCTGCAGTGCCCATTCACACTTGAGTGTTTTGGCTACTCTGTCAACAGTAAAGTGGCATTAGACTTCTGAGTCTTATTTCTGGTATTTGCCTAATAAATTTTTTTATTTCTAGTTTACTGAAAAGGCACTGAAAAAATAACTGCAGAAATAATCTCATACGCTTTTCAGAATCTGAATAATTTTATAATAATATTTTAGGAGATGACCCTGAAAAACTTTTATATCTTGTAGTCCAGTGAAGGATTGAGTGATAAATATACTGCACCTTGGAAACAGAAGAGCTGTGAACTTTTCAAATGCTTTGGCAGCAAAGTGATTTGTCAGAAAAAATAAAGGACTTAAATTTGTCACGCAACATAAAGCAATTGCTCTCTGAACTTTTCCAAAAATCACACTAAGTCTGTGCAAAATTAATCCATGGAATTTCAAGAACATAATTCTGGAGGTGAGTATGACCTCATGTATCTAAAGCGATGATTTACTCTGTGCTTACAATCTAGAGACTCTGACTGGCAATTTTAAAGCTCAGAATGTGACTCTTTTCAGAACTGTTTTTAATGGTTACCAGAGGATATACATGTCATGTAAAAGAAAATCTTCAGGAAATTAAAAACTTTTCCTGATAGGTAGAGAGATGTCATGAGAGATGTCATCACGCTATTTTATAACAATTATTAAAAGTCAATTCAAGACTGGTATTTAATTATGTTAAATTTGAAAAAAAATTGCTTTTATTTCATGCATGTCAAGTGTTTGATTCTGCATGAGAAAGAAAGTTTCATGCCCTGGAAGGTCCTGCCTTCCTAATCTGGAAAACACTGAACCCAACGACCTCTTCTTGGAAGTTATCACAACAGAGTTGGCTTTTTTTATCCCTAGACACTGAGTCTAAGATGTAGGCCTGAGACAAAGGACTGGATTAAATGGATGGGTTACTTGGTCTGATTCATTATGACTGTTCTCTCTTTATGTTCACATAGTTTGTTTGAATTCACCTCAGCACAGAAAACACAGAGCTCTTCAGGGCGAAAGCTGAGGTAATTTCTCCATTTCACTTCAATCTGGGAAAGTTCAGTAAATCAGTGCAAGAGAAGGTAGCAACAGACCTCTGTCTCTCATTGCACTGTCACACCTCCGTAGTCTTCTTCAAAATTGCATGTATGGTCACGTCTCATAGAGGCTGTGTCCTTTTGAAAAGCTTAGGGAGAGCTATATAGAGAAAGCTTCCTACTGGTGATTTCTTTTTAATCTCATTCAGAAGACTGGATATAAAATGCCAAAGGGTCCAGTTAAATGCATGCCACAAACTGCTGAAGTCCTTCTAAAATGTACCTTTTTAAAATTGTTTACAATTACTTTCAGAAGTCCCCATCATAAATTCCTGACTGTAGGCATAGTACAAGCCTATGACATATTTCCTTAGTTGCGCTGAACTAAACTGGATGGAATCCCTCACTAAAGCCATCAGACACGCTTGTGCATTAAGGTACTGCTCATTGTGAAGAGAATTATTGATCTAAGAACACTGCAGATAAAAATGGGGAAAAGATTTCTTTTTCAGATTATAAAAAACCATTAAAATTACATAAAGATTTTACTCTCTTATCTGCTTTCATAAATTGTCTGAAATTTTAGAAATGTCACAGAATTTGTAAACGCAAATTAAAGCCACGGTTTATGGCTTTCAGTAACATAAGAAGATTGCTGGAGTGGGTCATTGTTCGTATTTGTGAATAGATAACAAATAAACCACTCCTAACTGTCAAGTAGAACTGTTATTAGAAGTGTTGGTCAGTTTTGAAGTCTGTCAACAGGAGATGTATATACAAAAGAACAATGCTTGTTTGCAGAAAAGGTAACTGAAGATATCACATGCTAGGTAGGCATTTGTGTTCAAATGCCTACTCAGTAGGTATTGATTTATGTGTTCAGGGCTATAATTCTTGTCCAGTTTTGACACATGTATCCAGATGTCTACCTGCTGAAAATTGGCTGTTTAGGAGTATTTCAGAAACAAAAACCTTTTTCCCATAGAAACATACATTTAGAAGTTGCTGAACTCTCCACTTTCTGCTCATCCATTTTGTGGAAATTTCTCATGATTACAGGATACAGTGACTCTATAAAATTAACCTTGTAGTTCTGCCAAAAATTAAAAAAAAAAAGAAAAAGTGTTGCTGGAGATAGAGGGAATATCCTTAGGAATAAGGTTATGTCTGCCCAGTATGTTCCTACTGATATGCCTAAAGACTGTTCAGTCCTGTGGAGACAGCTCTTGTCTGTGTATGCTGGACATAACAGAAAACAGCAATTTCAAGAATATGGTTAAATTTCTTTTCCTTTTTTATAGACCTTTCTTGTGCCCTACTGAAACTCAAATAACATCAAAGAAAACATAGCTAAGAGACAGGCTTTGTGAAACAGATTTTTACAAACTCTTGGATCGAGAAATTTGTTTCCATGATTTTTTCTTTCATTTCTTAATCAGGATAAGACTGTATCTTACAAGCATGGTCCTTCCAGATTTCACATCCAGGCTGCTGTACTGGTGTACAAAAATCAGATGAAATTATCTATTAGAAAATTACTATCAACTCAGTGGTTATGACCAATTTCATTGTTTAGAACAACAACATTATGAATGTATTCAGGAAATGTCAACAACATGCAATATGCAAAACATTTCCATCAACACAAAAACTCACCCTTTAGGTGAGGAACAGCTGACAGTCAATTCCACAGCAGAAGGGAAGACTGAAGAAAATGGTGAAACTTCTTCTGTGCAGGTGTGAGGATTTCTGCATTCCACATTCCTGCACTCGAGTGGCTGGTGATGTACCAGCTCCGAGTCTTTTATTAATCACTGAAGAGAAACTAGGCATGCAGAAAAACCTTAATCTTTGCACCCTGTGACTAGAAAGGGTTATTGCCTCTCACCAGGTATCTCTGTCTTGCTGTCACTGTAATGGAAAGTTCAATGGTGTCCTACAAAGGCTAAAGCTAGGTTTGTGGAGAATATATTTGCTATAGAAAGAGGGACATTTCCCTTACATTTCTAATTTGAACTCATTGTCAAGCAACATACCACCTTCTGGTGTGGTGGATGTGTACAAGAAATGTGTGGAAGACTTCTGGGCTGAAGACACGTTTGACCTGAGAAGGATGCAGCTGTGAGCATGGGAAAGCAAAGAAAAACAAGTGTATGGCCTTGCAGCAGCATGGGAAAGTAGAAGAAGAAAAACAACTGAGAAAAACAAGATATGTTTTGGGTCTTACCAGCATGAGGAGAGATGTGAACTACCCATCAGAAGATAGTCTAAGACTCGTGGACAGAAGTTCTTGGCTAATAGAGTGTGACATGTATGTGTGGACAGATAAGAAAAAGTATAAAAGAGAAGCCTTCATTTAATAAAATGGTTGCTACTTGTTGCTGCTAGTTATAAATATTCTTTGCCCCAGACCTCTGTGTGTGTGTGTTTGTGTGTGTGTGTGTCTGTGTGTTTGTTCGTTGCCACAGAAATATGCTAAGAGTAGGCTCAAGTCTTACAATTATTAATCCATAAAACAACTGGAGCATACAAAACCTTTAATTTCCATGCTCTGCGTGTTTATAATTCCAAAAGAGAAAATTTCTTCCAACGTGCTTGCATAGAAGAAACGACAGTGAACTCAAATTGCTCAGGACAAAAGCCCCTCTGAAATTAAAATGAAAGCACAGCAGTTAGATCATATCTACATTTCAAACCATAAAGGAGTTCACTAAGGACTATCAAAGCCTCATGCCATGCAGGTAGAAATATCTTATGCATGCAGATGGTCAATGGTATTTGGCTTACTATTACAGTGAAACCAGGCAGGAACATAATGATATCTCACATAAAAATGTTTCTTTTTGATCATTTACAGCTGTTTTGCTTGGGTTTTTTTCACTGTACATTTGAGTAAGTGGTCATTTCACTCAAGGATTAAATTATTCCCTACTGAATGAAGCATTTAGTACTCAGGAAATATTTTCTGAAGCTGTTTAAAATGAAAAATCTGTTATATTCTAGGCAAATTATTACTGTTCCCTAACAGGTATGTTGTATAAAGCCTGTACTCCAAAGGATAGCAAAGTATTAATTTATGAAGTCCCTTTCCAAAGAAAGACACAGTAACAAAAGAGAAGGTGAGTCACGAATTCCACCATCACCAAACCTACATCTATATTTCCTTTTATAGATTATTTCAAATGAATACACATGTTCCTTTTCCTTCCAGCTGCTGGGAAAGTTTAAGAAGTTGTAATATGTGATACAGAGAGACCCTTAAAGCAGTCAATAGAAGAATCTCCCATGTGTGAAAGAAACCTGTAGAATTTGCTGTAGAAAGCAAGGTGGTTTTACTGGGGAGACCTGAATCTTTTCCATTGATGTATCCCGTGAGGCACGTGCTCTGCACCTCCTGATATGAGAAAGCAACTGTGAGACAGAGCATGAGATTTCATCCCACCATCATTCTGCCTCTGGAGAGGTGTGTTGCCATTTCATTTATCCTTCTACTTCTTCCAGAAGGGTTTGAACCATAACTTTCTTGAGGTGGTATTTTTATTCATTGCATTACCGTGTTTTTAAAATCAAATGTTGCAGAAATTCCCCTTTTTAAAGAGAGATTTCTTACCCTAATAATACTTCAATAATAATAATAATAATAATAATAATAATAATAATAATAATAATAATAATAATAATAGAAAATTATTATTTTTCAATAATAGCAATAATTGTTGAAAATTATTATTATTAGCAGGAGAAGGAGTGTAGTAGTAGTAGTAAGTACACCTTTTCTTCATATCCTCTTCCGACATCACTTGTGGCAGTCTGGGTACCTTTATACAGCATGTCTGAAGCTATATCTTTCTTGTTATCCCACTAAACATCCAAATTTGCATGTGGTCTGTCTTTTTTTCCATCTTTTAGTTTCTGGTACTCCATTGCTGTGCAGTACATTCCTTTCTGGGGTGTTTTTTTTTCTAATTTATTTTTTTTTTAATACAAGTGCAAGAGAGCCATTGACATATCTCTTTGCTTAAAGCTGTTGTGCTATATTTTATAATACTATAAGAGAGTTAAGTGGTTGCCAGAGCAATTGATAGAAAATAAGTCACTCTCACAATTATTTTAGTCACTAATTCACTACAATAATTATTCTTACTCATTATCTCTAATTTATTTGCCATTATTTCAGTGTATTATGTTACTTTATACACATATGTAATTTCTCTAGCAATGTTTTTTTGGTTTGTCCTCTGCAGGCAATGCTTAAAATGCTATTAAGTGCCATGATAATCCTAATTCAATAAAAACTTTAAAATTCGGATTTTTTTTTCCCAAAAAGATGCATTCAACCCAGAAATGCACGCAGCCATGAATGAAATACAACAATTCTATTTATTTTTATATGGCTATATTCATACAAAGTTTCACAAAATTTCGATATTTTTTTCTGAAAGACAAGAGTAAAGGCAAGAAAAAAACCTTGCAGAACTGACAGGAGTGTCTTTGGTGCTTGCAGAAAGTGACAACAGAAAGGTGTAATAGATTAGAAAAAGAGTGTTAAAATAAAAGAGACAGAGGTAAATATTTTGTCATTGTGTCAATAGATAATGTTGGTGTCAGGGCAAAATAACAAAACTGGGGAAAGTAACTGTGGAATAACATATGGAATGTGAAGGTGAGGGAGAGATTAAATAAGAGAAATTTGCAAAGAGCAAAACTGCCAATACTTGAGAAATCACAAAGCAAAGAGTAATTCTGCAAAGACACTGGAGAACTGAGACAAGACACAGGTGAAGGAAATAGAAATCAATTGACAGGGCCAGGATGGAGAAAATCTAAGGGGAAATTTTGTAAATGAAAAGGGGAAACTTACCTTTGTTGTGGTAGAGACTGGTTCCCTGTGGTACACCTCTGTTATCTGAAGAAGAATCTGGCTTCAGTATTATGAACTCTTTAAATATAAGGATTAATATCTTGGATGGATTAAGACAGAAATTATTGAAATACCAATGTAACCCTGTAGTAACAGAGGATGGTCATTCTCAAAGCTACTGTGTTCAAGCATTTAGAACAGAAGGAGAAGAAGAAGAAGAAATGGAAAACATAAGAGGGACACAATCACTGCTATAATCTGCATAAGGAAATCTGAGAATTTCTTGTAGATTAGAAAAGTAGAGATAGCATTGCTATTTCTGATTTTACTATATTCTTTCTTTGCTGAGTTGTGCAGTGTGTGCCGTACTGGTTGATAACACCAGATGAGGTCTGGCTGAAGGCTGTCAGACAGCCAGTGCTGACATTCCCCTCACTCCTTAGCTCCAGAGAGGCACCAGGTCAGTTCACTTGTCTTTCCATTAATTTCTGTGGTCCTGTTCTTCTCTGAGATAACAGTAACAGGTGAACATAAAGCTTTGTCTCCAGGTGCATGCCCAGTTTTCACTCACTAGTCCAGTGTCTCTGCTGAACCAAAGGGGCAGAGTTTGCTGAGACTGAGCTTTAATGCACCACATGATGTGCACAGAGCGATTCTGGTCAGTGCTGGTGAGTCAGAAGGGGCCCAGGTAATGAAGAAACTGCCTGCATTGCACTGGAGCTGTAATAGCACAGGGGCATAAAAATAAAAGTAGACATTGGAGGCAGCACAGAAAGAATACTTTCTAAGGCTTGTGACAGTAATTGGTAAAAAAAAAAAAAAGCCTTAAAACTCTGAGGAAATGAGCATTAGAAGAGGAGAAACACCATAAGTGGTTAAGGTGGGAGCTACAGCTGCTAAAGAGCCGGACTTGCAGAGCTGGGGGAGCTGACCTGGCCTCTGCTCTGGAGATGGAGTAATGAAGAAGCCACAGTGATGTCTGCCACTCTGACAATGGAAACTTGAGAGGAACAGAAGGAAGGGGTGGAGATATAAGACTAATACTTCGTTTTTCGTAGCACCCATTGTGAACAGAGGTGGTTATAATTTTTTTGCTTTATTTTGATTTTTTTTAATCTAGAATATCAATGCTGGTACTTCACAACTATTACATATTTGCTTTTCTTTAATGTGTATTTTCTCTTCAAAACAATATGCTTGGGTTTTGCCAACTGTGGTGAAGTACGATTTTTGAATGTATATGCATATTTGCATGTTAAATTTCCTGCAAATATTGTGACTTTCTTTGCAAGATACTTGAAATCCATACAGAACTCCTACCCATACATTTTAAAAAACTAAATTTATCAAATTGGAATTATGTGAAATCACAAAATAGACAAAACCAAGTATTCTATATCAAAATAATCTCCAAGTATAATGGAAAGGATGATTACAGTTTATATCTTGTTACTTCTTTAGTACTTGTAACATACTCTTAAAATTTGTGTGCAATATTTTGCACATAAAACAGCATTCCAGAAATAAGTTGTAATCTCTTTAATTACATGAATACTTTCATTGATTTATATGAGGAGCTCCGTATAAATAACCATTAAAAATGTATATCTATTCCCCATGCTCACATTCTAGGTTGTAGTTTTATAAGGTTATGGTAGTGCAAAGTGCTTGATATTAAATCCTTACTGACAAATGAGGAAAAGGCTTATTTTATTGACCAAGTTGCAATGTGTGCAGATTAATAAAAATATGACTTACTGGGTTCTGTGTCATGTGTGTAGAGGAGAGGGAGAATTTATGCAATCCTGTAGGGGGAATGCTGTGTTATGAACAACTTTATGAGTCCTCATCAAGTGGAAAAACCCATGAGTTATGAACTTCTCTTTAAAGCACTGTTATTTGACATAGTAAAAATGGCCAGCTTCCCTGGCTGGCTGTATGATTTTCATACTCTAAAATCTGGGAAGTTGAGACAAAATGACTGCAAAGCTGCTACTGAATGGAGATGTATGCTGGGTGGAGGAAATGGCCTACAGGAACCTCATGAAAGTCAATAATTCAATGCAAAGTCCTGCACCTGGGGAGGTAGAACCCCATCAGCAGTACAGGCCACTGACATACAGGACTGTATTGAGAGGAGCACAGGAGATGAAGGGGAATCAGTATCCTGTTCTACTCAGCACTCTCAAGACCAACAGGTACTGCATCCAGTGGTGGGGCTCCAAATGTAAGAAATACACTGATCGCCTGCAGTGAAACTGGGCTTGTTCAGCCTCAAGAAGAGAATATTCTGGAGGGAACCAAATAACACCCAACACTTAGGAAGAGATTATTGAGAAGATGCAGCCATGATCTTCCCAACAGTGTATGGCAGGATGGTGAGACACATGGACACAAACACCAACAACAGAGGTTCAGACTGGATAAATGGGAAAAAAACCTTTTTTCCTCACAAGGGCAGCCAAGCAGTGGCACAGGCTGTCCAGAGAGGATGTGCAGTCTCTATGCTGGTTTACAAGCCCCAAGGTTTTCCGGATCCAACTGGATGAAACCCTGAACAACCTAATCTGACCTCACAGCTGACCCTGCTGTAAACAGGGGTTTGGACTAGAGGTCTTCTGAACTCCCTTGAAGCCTTATTT
>VWZF01003774.1:76891-120122 GCA_013396755.1 Sclerurus mexicanus
GAAGCCTTATTTAGTTATGCTGTGATCCTTCATGGGTCCCAAGTGACCATTGCTGCACTAAGGCTGGTAGTTAGGACAGGATGCACTTGTGTCCCAGGAAATGTCAGTGAGAAACATTAGCAGCTCCTCCTTGCTTACTTTTTCCTGAAAAAAAAAAAGGATATGGAATACCCAATCACCTCGCTCTATTGCTTATCATCTGTGATAACTCTGGTATGAGAGACATCAGTGCACCAATAGCCACAGCCTTGTTATGCTTGTGCTATGACTTAGGATACAAAATGAGTGAAAACTGTGGTAGGCAAGGAGGAAAGCCTTGTACATGTCTTTACAGTCTAAGGGGAGAGAGGGGAATCTCAAAGGCTGCTTACTGATAGAAGAATCAAGCAGAATGAAACTTAATCCTAAGCCTAAGAAATGTATAAAAAAGGAATATATGGCTGGGGAAAACTCAAATGTTAAGTGAGTTTTTTTGATTAGGCACATATCTTTGAACATAGAACTGACATATGTAAGTTCATGATGCTAAAGTGGAGACATCCCCTGTCACGGGATAGAAATGGTACAGAGGCAGGTACTCCTCTGCAGGACCGTGTAAGGCTCTACAAGGTCCTTCTATCACCTGTGTGTTGGTAGCTCTGGAGAGGCAGCAACCTTACAGCTTTTGAATGTTTACTGAGCAAGCACCCACCCCTCAAAAACCTTTTCCTGCTGTGTTTGCAGGCACAGGTAACCTTTCACTTTCACACTGTGCCAAGGGAGGCCTGAGGATACCCAGAGCTCTTCATATTTTTCAGGGAATGTAGGTGACCAAACAGTACACACATGGAGCACTAGATCATCAGGAGCAAGGAATACCTGTGGACAGGCTTTTCACAGTCACCAGAGTTTTGTCATGTGAGCAAGGGTCACGATGGTACATCTTCAAACAGGTGCACTATTCATACAGCTGGGAGATAACAAGTCCAAGAGGTGACTGTGGTAAGCCTGTGTTCAACCTCGGCTGGACTGTTAAAGAGGTTTCAGTCAGTTCAGTGCCAGTAGCCACTGCAGTGGGGCTGCCTGGGAGAGTACATGCTCGCTCTTTGCTTCATCCTGAGCTGGCAAAGTTACCATCCTGACAAATAGGTTATGTTGAAAATAGCATCAATATTAACAAAAAGTCTTGCAGTCTCCAAAGCTGGATAAAACATGATTAGGTACAAATCAAAACATGCTTTCTAAAATATTGTTCCAGGGATGATAGGGGTCTGAAAGGGATGTGGAAGCTGAAACTGAGACACCGCAGAAAACTTAACTCAAACAGTAGTTTTGTTACCAGAAGTGGACAAGTAAACAGGAAAAAGAACCCAAGAGAGAAAGAAGAGAGAAAATAAGCCTCCAGGTGCAAACACCCAAATTACCCAGGTGTCCCCCCTGGAGTTGTCTCACCGACCCCCAAAATGCCCAGACTTCCCTAGCAGTGGCTGCATCCTCAAGGGTCAGCAGGCTCACAGGTGAAGGTGGGCATCCCCGCCAAGGCAATGTCCTGTCATGTGAAGCAAGCAAGCCCAGAGTCATGAGCCATCCGCCTTTTATCGAATTGGCCAAAATGACATTTACCTGAGTGATGTGGCTAGGGCCACCTAAGCAAAGGTATTTGGCACCTCCCCCCAGTTATTGTAAGTGGGACCCTCTTACGCATGTCTGGGGGCACTGGCGCCTGCGTGATAGGGGGGTCTTTATTAAATGGGTCTGAGGGCTTACTTCATCCTCCTCCTCCTCTCTTTCTCCTTCAAGTGCCCTTGGAGGGCTGTTAGCCAATCATGAGAGACCAAGTAATTTTAGTTTACACAGAACTCTCTCTCTCAAGGCTAGGGACCATCTTTATCAGCCTGTTTTCCCATAACTTGGCAAGAGAAAACCCAGCTTCTCACAGGTGGCTGGGCCAAACACAGACCAAAAATACCCACATGGAATTCTACCCGAATACAAATATTTAGGACAATAAAGGATAGTCTGGCAGTACACTAGTAGGCGCAGCAAGAAACTTATTAATACATTCTGATCAATTTTGTCCTTTCAAGTTAAATGTGATTCTTGCTCCAATGGAGTTTTCCTGGAAAGAAGAAAGTTAATATAACATACTTTAAAAAAAAAAAAAAAAGGTTTTCTGAAATGAACACAAAATGACATAATAGTAATCCAATTCCTTAATGATTTTTATTTAAAAATTGAAATAATCAATTTAAGGAAAATCTCTTCCCATTTTCTTTTGTTATAGTTAATGGCTAAGTTATATCTGTTATTTAGTCATTCTAAATAATAAGCCTATACATGAATGCAATTATACAAAAAGCACTGATTAATTTTGCATCTCTCCCTGCTTTCATAATCTTTGTCAAGTTAATGGAATAACTTGTGCCATTTATGTTTCTTATTACAGTATATGTCAGTAGAATGAGGTGTCAGGAAGCATTTAGACTGTCTCACATTTTATGAATTAAAAGAGTGTGCCATACTGTTGTGACCTTTTTAATTTTCTGCATTTTCCTCTATTCCTTGGCGTTGCTTTTTTCTCTGCATATCTTCTCCAGAGAGAGCTGGTGAAGGGTCTGGAGGGTAAGTCCTGTGGGGAACAGCTAAGGGAGCTGGGTCTGTTTAGCCTGGAGAAAAGGAGGCTCAGGGAAGACCTCAATCTCTACAGCCATCTGAAGGAGGTTATAGCCAGGTGGGGGTCAGGCTTTTCTCCCAGGTAACAAGGGCAGGATGAGAGCTGGGGGGGGCAGTTCAGGTTGGACATTAGGAGGAATTTCTTCACAGAAGGGGTGGTTAAGCATTTGAATGGACTGCCCAGAGAGGTGGTGGAGTCACTGCCCCTTGAACTGTTTAAGGAAAGACTGGATGTGGCACTTTGTGCCATGGTCTGGTTGACAAGGTGATGTTGGATCATAGGTTAGACTCCATGATCTCAGAGTTCTTTTTCAAACTGATTCTGTGATTCTTTGTTCTGTGATGGGAAATGTGAACTTGCAAAGTATGAAGAAGCAAAGGAGACAAAACAGTATGTCTCATGAAAATCATTCCAATGTGGAATGTCCATGTAATGTAGTATTGCAAGCTGTAGACTTTACCTAAAAATGAATTTACAGGTACATCAATAGCACTGATACAAGAGTACTGTGCTGCACAGTGCTGTGATAACGTGATGTAATTAGGAGGCAGGACTTATTGCTGTAAGATATGAAAGATACGCAGAATTTTAGGACCTTTTTACGTATATCAAGTTACAAAACTGTTACTAACAACATTGACAAAGTCAAAAATTTCTTTGAGGTTTAAACTAGTGTTTGACTATGACACATTAGGATTAAACCTTCAAAAAGGTAATTTATCTCACATTAGGCTTTTTTGCATTGACATACCTAGTGCTTGCCAATCTTGGAGATAGTATTTGATGTTCAAACTGCAGTTTTTAACTCACTTGTATGACTAACCAGAAAACAGCCCATAATTGTGGCTGAGTCAAAGTACATGCAATCATGGTCCATCTGTGACACTGTTAAGGGGAAAAAGAACTGAATAACCAGTGTAATAGATTATATAATTGCTAAAAAGGTTCCTTTATATATAATTTAAAGTGCAGCTTAAAACAGACAATGTGATTTCTGACTGCATGTCTCACTGAACCTTTGCCTTCACTCTTCCATGATGACAGAAAAATAGCTGCAGAGATCACAGTATAGGTAATACAATTCAAAGATTCTTGATTAAAGAAAAATATTAGCTGACTGACAGCAAGATGCTTTAGAAAATCCTGAACACTTTGATCCCATCTTTAGTCCCAGAATGGTATTTTCTTACAATATGGATACATGACAAGAGATACAGGCTTAGTATTTCAAAAGAAACACAAATAACTCTGACACTTGAGCTAAGATTACCAAGGAGTTTGTCAGAACAAAGCAATAACCAAATACCTATTCTAGCGGTCAAGACTGGATGACTGTGTTGCATCAGACTCACAACTAGAAGAGACTGAAATGAATATAATTTGCTGCTGATTCAGCCTGGGAAATCTTGCATCTGATACCATAAACTCGTTTCATCATATTGCCCTTGCTGATAGGTTACACAAATAAATTATTAGAACTGGCTTCTAAATCATGAGTCTCACGAGTCCGGATCACACGTTTCACAGAGGAGAAACAAGACTTATACAAAAATCAGAGTGACCAGATAACTGAAGGCTGGGCCTGAAAAACATGTGGGACAAGGTAAAAAATCTAATGGAAACTGGGAAATTGCAAAATACATGGTATCCTTGTGCTGAGAAAGACTAAGCTTCTCTTGTGACAGTAGAATATGGATAATGGCAGAAGCATGACGAAAGCGGGATGCATGGAAAAGACTGGTAGAAAAGACAAGGGAGAGAAACATAAGATACTCCTTTCATCAGAGGAAATTAAGGCAGGCAGGAGCAGGGGAGATTGTTGAGTACCTTGTTATCATGCCTCCTTTTCTTTTAGTATTTTTCTTTGAATCAAAGCTTTTGCATATCGGCATTAAGCCTCCTTTCTGTTCTGATTAATTCCTTCTAATTTCCCAGTATCCTGTTTGATATTAAATGCTCTGAATATGGCCTAAATAACTAAAATGTTCATGGAAATTAAAAGTGTATTTAACAAAAAATTAAAATTAAATGTAAAAATATGACAATCTAGAGTTAAGGCCTGAAACTACTATAATTTTGACTATTTATTTTAATAAATCTAGTTATGTGCTATAACTATGGCCTTCATCAGACATGATAACTATATACAGAATCAGAAAGTTCAGAAGCATTTAGATTTTTAACTTTAGTAAGCTCGAGCTCTATAAATATATCCTAGTGTAATATACTCCATGTATTATTACATTTAATGTAGTACCTTTATTATTTTCAGTACTTCTAGTGCAGCAAATGCGGATATATTTGGCACAAAACCCCCAAATCTTTTTGAATACTTCCATGTAGAAAATATTTTGCTAGTACTTTTCTTGTGAACTACTTCAGAGTACATGCTGCTGACTCCTGTTCAATTTACCCACCAGGTCCTTCACTGCAGGTCTGCTCCCTGTCCAGTCAGTCCCTTGCATGAAGCGTTCCATTACATCCTAAGTGTAAAACTTAGCTTGTTTCTGTGTTGATTCTTTATGAAATTCCTTTTGGGCCTCCCAGTCTACAGCTTGGGCAGCAAAATACAGAGCAGACCGTCCAGAAAGGCAAGATAAATTACACCTGTCCATAGAGCTGGACATTTCATCACAGGAGCAAACCAGGTGGCAAAGCATAAATTCCCCTTCATAAATCCACACTGACTGTGCCCAATAAATGTTCTGTCCTTCCCGTGCTTTGAAATGGTTTCCAGAAGGAACTGTTACATAAAACCACCCATGAACCTAGTTGGGGTTGTCTTTCCTGTAGTTTTTAAGGTTCTTCCTCTTGCCTTTTAAAGATGGGTTTTACATTTACCTTTTACCAGTTAGTGCTCCTTTTTCATACTTCGCTTTTTAGTATGTAGACATTTCCACTGGGTCTTCTTAGACTATTTTAAAATACTTCTTGTTACATTTCAGTTGAATACCTATTTCAATCCAAACATAGTTTGACTCAAACTTAGAATGAAAAGTCTGCATGTAATTTAAAAACATGGAAGATATAAAGAATATGAAAATGTAACAAACATAGATGAATTGTTGAGCACTTTCTAGAATAATGAAAAGAAAAAAGTAATAGTGAACAAATACTTGTGAAACCACAGAACTATTTATTTTAAATAATTATAGATATAAGGTGTAAATTTCAGCAGAGAAAGCAACTAAACAAGTATAAAAGTTTCATATTTTAATGTTTATATAAGTCAATGAGAATGAACAACTAATTTGGAAAGTTACTGAAAATACAAATGCAGAACTTCATTAAAATTTATTCTCTCCTGTTATCAATTCGCTTAAAATATTTTTTTAATTTACCAGCAATGCTTTAAGTAAGCAGGAAGCATCTACTCCAGTCTTTTAGTAGAATATAATTTCTCTGTAATTTTCCTTATCGTCATGGCTCATATTTGCTCATATTTTTTCATGTCTCCATCTGCAGCTTCTCATTGTAGTGCCATCCAGAGTACTGCCAATGTCCCTGCCAGTTTGTACACTTAATTTAGACTTAATATGTACAAGTACTCCATTTTTCTCCTTCAGTTTGCATTACTGCTGCACTTATCATAGTGAATTCTTTCTGTCTTTTCTGGTTCACTCCTACAGTCCCTGTGAAACACCTTGTGGGTTTTTTGCTTTACAGGCTTTTCTGTCTTTAAAAGTAAAATAACATTATATTGGCTCTATCTACAAAATAGGTTGCTAGTTGCTGTTGTAATTCCTACAGCCTAAGGAGTGCTACTATTGGTATCTATGTCTAGAATACTGTTTTTAAATAATAATTTTGTGAGTAGGCGACACTCTAGGGAAGCTGAAAACAAAATTCTAAGTGCTGATAGGCAGATATTCAAAATGGTCTTGCTTACAATGTGTGTAAAACTGATAACTGGTCAGGCAACAAAGTAGTAGCATACATAGACACTGGATATGAGACATCCTCTTAAGTGTGTGCAATTTACTTGGTGGGGTTTTTTTTCTTTGAAGGAGAGGTATGTATTAGGGAAGAATATCAACCATTGAGATCTACCATGTTTAGAAACTCATTAACCAGTATTTTAAAGATCTACTTTATTGACTTTTAAAGATTTGTTTGGCATACATTTGTCTTTTAGTATTAATTTGTTTGATTGTGTTTAAATGTTACTCCAGAAAGAAAATTGATTTTGAAATCAGGTGTTTGATTTTTGACTTTTTGTTTATGTTGAATGTACCTAAAGTCTCCTTTCCCTGGACACAGCACAGGCAAACAGTCCATATAGAAAAAGTCCACATAAGAGATCTATCTTCATGATTGCTTTTGTTGCCTATCACACTCTCATGCTCTTCCAGATATATCCCTTCTTATATCCCTTAAAAAAGGAGGATGGAGGTTTTACTAGTTTCTGAGTGGAATCTTGTATTTATACTGGTAACTTAATGATATCTAGAAAAGCATCATGGCATCATAGGAGACTGAACTTTATGCAACTTGAACCTATGGCAGCTGCAGCTCCACCTGGGACACTACTGCCCAAATTCCTCTGGCTGTAATTCTCCCCAGACATTCCCCATCACGTGCTGTACATCCCATCAGATTTCCCATGTGACCTAGTGGTTATCACTACATAAAAAGGCATTTTTGCTCTCTCTGCTAAAATTCAATCTCTGGCTCTGTGACTGATGGTGGCAATTATCCTTTTCCCATGTAAAAGTAGAATGCAACACATTTTATGATTTTATGCTGAGACAGCTGATGCCTTGAAAGAAAAATCCATGAATCTGTCCAATTTCATTCCTGAAAATACAGTCAAGGGAGGGTATCTCTTGGTGCTCACATATTCCTACATCTTCAGTGAATGCCTAGCACACAAGTTCAGCCTAAAACATGACTCTTGTCACTTGCTCACTCAGTTCAAGTAACAGTGAGAGGGGTCAAATTAGGAACTGCTTCAGCTGGACTTACCCACACATTTGCTAAACAATAGCTGAGGGAGGAAGTGCACCGGACTCCTAACTGGCACAATTAGACAAAGGAGAATAGATACTCTGCAAAGGGACTTGAAAATCCCTGATCCTCATTAGTGAGCTTTTAAAATAGTCCAGCATTTCTCGTTCCATGTGTCTGCTGAGAATGATTTCCCCATTTCTCATTATGTATGAACACCAGTGCACTGTGCAGCTCCATTGCACAGTTGATTAATAAGGTCAAAATTAGAAACTGAGAGCTTTCCTTTTCTTAGCATCTACTGCAGTTTTCTCTCTTCTTTGTAGATTTTCTATGATTTAAAAAATAAAGCTTACTGGAACAGAAGTTGTGTATTTTATCATAAGGCCCTGAACACTGTGTGGTATCCCACATTTTTGTAAAAAGTTTATATTAGTCTCTCAAACAGTATAAAATATTTTGGAAAAACACATTAATAACCACTGTATATTTAGACACCATTTTGTTTTCAGAAGGATAAGTCATGGTTTTATCTGAATTATGAATAAAGCAGCTCAATATCTTTCAAATGTCACAATGCCATCAATCCACTGTGACTAAATTGCTCTTCCATACAGTGACTAAAGCCATGAATTTCAAATCAATTCTAAATTATTTTAGTAGGCTACAATTACAAAACCTTCTTCCTACCACTGCAGCAAGATTTTGCATATGCAGCTAGCTAACCCTTTTACTCAACTGTATTTTATGTTATTGAGTGTGCATTAGTTCTTCCAAATGAATGACTGGGTGCGGATTACAAATGTGTTTGGGTGTTTTGGTTTTTTTTCTTTTCCCAGATTCCACCTTGTTGTGCCTGAGATTACACAACTCTTAATTCTGTGATATTAACTATAGTAAGTGGCCTGGCACTTCCAGTTGTTTCATCTTCAACTAGCTCAGATTTTTGGTTTGAAAAATTTCATAGAAAAAACCCCTGTAAACTGTCCCAGGTACAGATCTTTGCCCTTCTTCTGGTAGAACCAGTTCCTTGTTAGTTCAGTCATTAAGATTGGTTCTTCTGGACTGAAGCACTAATGTTGGATGTGCCATCACTCCCTCTGATTTATTATTGTCCACAGATTTGCTGCTGCTGCTGGGTTCTGTCTTATCACCCAGGTCAGTGATGAAGCTATTGAAAAGATATTATGTTAGTACTGACACCTGGCTAAGTAGCTATTTCAGCCATATATCAAGCTATTGATTACTTGCCTGTGATTCTGGTTGTCCAACCAACTTTCAGTCCACGTGTTTGTCCTGCCTATCTCAACTCAGATTTCAAATCAGAAAGCTGTGTAAAGCAGAGTCAAAAGTTTTACTAAATTCAGACTTTTTCACATCCAACAGTTTACCTTCATCCCCATAGCCAATCATGTCATTGTGGAGAGCAGTCAGGCTGATCAAGTTCGATTTTTCCCTTGGTGAAACTATATTGACTTTTTCTGATTACTTTCTCATCATTGTCAAACTAAATTTATAAGAATGTATTTTTTTACTCTTTGGAGAAAGAGTGGCTCAGGAAGATATTTTCAGATCACCAGATTAGCTTTCAATTCCTGTCAGATGAGAGTAGAACCCACCTTGCAATGAAAAACTAGTATCATGTCAACTGTTCCCATGGATAAGAGAGTTATTGCAGTAGTTTGAAAGTTGGCCATGGAGACTGGTTACTGAACTTTTCAGCTGATATTTGGACTGCATGATGACACAGTACATTAATACTGTAGCAAAGTGGTCAAATCACTATGCATTTAAGATAATAAACTGGCTGGAATCAGCTGTAGAAATGTTTTACCAAAGATTTATCTTGCACAAATATTGCGGTAAGGCTTGAAATCTAGGCCACTGGTCAATTCCCTGAATAATTCTCTTTCCTATGTCATTTATTATGGCTTTAAAATACATAATTCATTTTATTGCACCTTTCTGTATGCTGTAGCCACAGCTATATATTCCCCGGTTGTCTCTAAAATTAACTAGTTAAACCAGGTGGTCTACAATTCTTGCTAAAGTAAAACATATGGGAACAGAAAATCACCCTGCAGTATCACCATCTTGCAGGTAGATACAGCATCATAGCCAGAGGGCACGATGGAGAACGTATTCTGCTTTACACTATAACATTCCTGATGGCATACCAGCCATCATTTTATATAACATCAATAAGGCTATCTCTGAATTGTCAGAATAGTGGGAAAACAGACATCTATGCAGTAATCCAGGTTTCCAATGTACTTAAATCCATTTGCAGGGTTTGGCATAGAGTGGTTTATCAAAAAAAGGTAAGATAGAATTTCTGAAATTAGACATAAAGTCAAAAAAGACTCAAGGTAAAAATCATTTAACTAATGTACCTAAATGGAGAGACACATACTTTGTATATTGTACCCACAGTCTCCTGCTTATCAACAGCTTCTGATGATGCTGAGGAAATAGTTTTCTCATTTCAATTTATTAATATATTTCAGCCTAAAGACTTGTTCCACAATTATGAAACCTGCAGTAAATTTAAGAAGCAGATACACATTTTTTTTCCACTTTGCTTGCCTACAGGATGGAAATGTGAAAGGATAGGACTCACTGGAATTCAAACACTTTAAAAGAATATGAATTCCTTCAGACCTCTAAGTGTATGTAATATTTTGTTTTCATTACATCAGTTCAAAATAAAAAAACCCAAAACTATTAAGCCTTGGAGATCTCTATTATGTTACTTGGATTATTTAAAGATGTCGTTCCAATAATGAATAAAATAATTTAAAATATTCCTTTTTTAAAATCTAAATTTCTATGTTCATAATATTTATAAAAATACAGATAGAAACAAAGGTAGAAACTGTTCACCAGAAAAGTAGAGAATGATTTTCTAAAAATAAACCAAGAATAATTAAGTGCATATAAAATTTATTTTGAATTGGATTATTGCTTAGCCAAATGCTACAGATCTTTCCTGTAAACAAAACATATCATACTTACTGTAAATTCTGTCTTAGCCATAAAAAACTGTAAAATGAGTTTACCAGGCAATGAAACTCAACTTTCCTTTGTGAAAGTAACTAAATTTTGTAAAGTAATGAAAAACATGTTAATTTGTTACAGGAAGATTTCCTGCTTTTTGATTTAAATTATGATTAAACTGATTTAAGTTCCTCTGCTCTGTTTCTTTCCTTGCCAGGTTTTGCTCTTGCAATTACAAGTGTGGGGACCAAAGAAAATGGTTTTTCTCCTGGGATAGAAACAGATAAAAGATAGTTTTTGATTTCAGAAGTGAACTCCTAAACAGAATAAGGACAAGGTCAGAAGTATGGGGTAACTTGGACATGTCACCAGCTCCCATTCTTTTTCTGTCCATGTCACTTTGGCTAACAGTTGAGAAGACATTGAGAAATGACAAAATACCATAATTTCTTGCTCTGCTTTTCAATTTTGCCTTTGTTGTTCATTTCAGTAAAACTTTTGGCTATTTTTGAACATGACTTATGTTTTCACTGATAGCTCAATCCAGCTCTTCAAGAGGACGGCAGATTCTCTGTTGCTATTGGAGGTATTCACAAAATATTTCATCCTTCTCTGTGGAAAATTCAAAGGTTATTTTTCTTTCCTGCTGTAAGCAGTCCAGTGAAGTTCCCCACTTGTGAGATGATCAGCTCCCATCAAAGCAGTTTATGATTCTATTTGTCAGAGTCAAATTCATGTTGGGTATAATTTCCATTCCAGGTAGTAAGCTGGGTCTTAACTTTTCCTCAGGGTAAACTTATTGTCCTGACCTCTATTCAGCGAAGAGATGCTCGATTCAGTGGCTCATGACTAACAGAAGAATGAAGAGAGTAAATCGAGTGCAGACTTTTTAATAGGCATTGTATTTGTGCAGACACTCAGTGTAGTTGTCACCAACCTCTGTAGGAGTCGCAATAGCAGGCACGTGATGCTCAGAGACAGGAGCTGGATGCACTTCAGGTACCAGTAATTACTCAGGTCTGTGACTAAAGAGAAGCACACATTTTTCCGAGGAATGACTGAGAATGAAAGTGTTGCAAACAGCACAGCCTCTGTTTAAGCAGAGACATTTGGAGTTGTAAGTTCCAGAACAGCCATGGAAAACAGGGAAGCTGGGCCCTTCATATCTCCAGCCCGGCATGAACCCTCTGCAATTCAGTCACAGTAGGTGTCCCTACATGAGCACTGGTGTTTGAGTCAGATGTGCAGTTTTGAAGTGGATTTCCTGCTCATCTCTACATGCTCTGGTTCACAGTTCCTGATGATGCTTAACAAGGGAGGCAGCCCAGGGTTGCAGCTTTGGCAACACAAAGGCTGCTGGTCACTCAGGCAAGTTGTAATTGAACTAACCCTTCTTTGAAAGGCCTTCAGCACAGGTGCCAGGGAGTGTAGGATCATAGCTTTCCCAACTTCCCTGTCCACTTCACTGTAAGAAGAAAATACCAGTGATTATTTGATCTCAGGTGACTTTTCTGATATGATTTACTTTCCCCGTGCATTGATTAAGTAACTACACATGCAGTATACATTTAATTTCTCAGAGTAAAGGTACTGTACCCTATTATTTGTGTGTTGTTTGGGCACTTTGTCTTTAGCTAACTATTCCTTTTCTGAGCTAGAGACCCATTAAAAATCTTCATTGCAGCTAAGGTGTCGTGTTAACCCATAACATTGACACGTAAAACACAGCTGTTTTAACCTGTATCTGTGATACTGTGTCATAAGCAGTGAGAGCAATTAATCCTGTCATTCCTCTCATTTTAAAGCCCAACCCTTCATTTTGCCTAATCTCTCCATTTGAAATTTATGTCTACCTGACACGTGGATTTAAAAACGTTCAAATAATATTTATTTATAGGTATGCTTGAAGAGTTCCTCTCTAGGGCAAAGACAGAAAAATATTTTTAAACATGCTCAAGATCATGATGCAAATTCTGTATCACTGACTCTCGTATATCATATATTTACATCTTTTCTCTTGAGTCAAAGGTGACAAACTACAGAGGAAGACAAGTACTGATTTAAATTTTAAACTCCAGTTACATTAAAAATACACCACACCACCCACCTATATACAACCATGTACATTTGATTAGTTTGGCTACAAAATACATTGAAGAAACACTTGTTTCTATTTGACTTTTTCTTTTAGTGCCCAGAGGAGTTGTTGGTATTTTCATTACTTGCTTAATTCTCCACTGTGTCACAACCCTTGGGTGTCTTGAGAAGTTTTAGCTATACAGTACTCTTAGCTGTGGATAATCACTATCAATATGTTAAACACTTGATTGTATTGCCATTAGGAGTGCAATGGACCCTCAGTACAACACAAAAAACTCTCATAAAGCACATTATTCTGAGACAGCAATACAGGCAGACCTTAAATCATACTGACACAAGTCCAGTTATCCGTAACATTACTTTACATTAATGTTAAAATGCAGAATGAGTAGTTAGGTGGACAGGCTGAAGAACAAGTTGCTTTAATTTTATGAAATACACTTTCAGTTGAGAAATATAGCAATGGGGATTACAGAACATTCTACGAAAGAATGGTATATATGATTTTTCTTTTTATAAAAAATAATAAATTGTTATATCCAATATGAAGTACGACAAAAAACATATGCTTTCACAGGATTACCCAACTATTTCTTTTTCAGATTTCAATAATGTAATACATTAAAAATAAAAACCTAAAAATAGGTGATTGCTTTATATTGAAGTGTAACACCTTATATAGAAAAAAATTACAACACATATGTTTTTCCTGTAAAGACAGAGGATAGGATAACAAGTACACAAATACTATGAATGTTTATCTTAGATTTCTATTTCTTTTTATTTACTTTCACTTTTTCAGTTTTCTGGAGCAATTTATTGGATTAAAGATAACAGATTTTGAATAGAGTTGCATTTCAACAGTTTTGTCACAAATTTTGAATGGAAATTTATGTTTAAATTACATTTTATATTATAGTTCCTTTTTTATATATAGTAAATAGTTTTACTCTTGAATGTTTTTATTTAATTTATTAAATTAAAAAGATCTGAATACTTCAGAATATCCATATAAATAATGTCTAAAAAAGAGTAATAGTAATTCTATAATCAAAATTATTCATGTACAGTCATTCAAAAGAAAGTCAAGACTGTTTAATAAAAAAAACATATTTTTATGTATCTAGCTAAAAATCAGCGATAAAGCATGTTCCTGCTCCCTCACAATTTAGGAAAAAGCAAGACCCATATGTGTTTTCCCAGCAGAAACAAAGTATGGTGTCCTAAGTCAAGGTACTGATGTAAATAATATTGTTCACTTCCTTGACCAATTTACCATCCTTAGAGCTGATGTAAAAACATGTACATATCTGTGTACATGTATTTTACAGCATCTAATTAGTAATACCAATAATAGTTGATGATAAGCAAATTTTTAAGGAATAAAAGTACTGGATCTTATTCCTTATCTGTATTTCCTTATCTATGTCCATATCTATGCCTGTATCTATATAGGTATCTGTACCTACCAATGCAAGCTGTATATTTTATGGATATTGTCAATCAAATATTTCTATTAATGAACTTTGTTCACAGTCCAACATACAACAGATTCAGGGAACCAGACTAAACTCTTATTCAAGGTTTTATGCAGCTGTATTTTAGTGAAAAAAAAAAAAAATCAAATAGAGAAATTTGAAACAGAGAAATTATTTCATAATTATTTTGCATTAGTCAGTAGGTATTTTTAGCTTAGTCTTATTTTCAGCCTTTTTTTTTTTTATTTTTGTAATCAGTCATTGTCAGGTCCTTAAGGATTTTCAGAAATGTGGTTAGTTCTTGAACAGTGTAAAACAAAATAGAGTTGAAAGACCTGTAACACGTAAATGTACTTAAATGATCTAAATATTTCTTGGTTTTGGAGATGCAAATTTAAAAAAAAAAACAAACCAGAAACAAAACCAAACAAACAAAACTCAAAAAACTGACTCAAAACCAATGCTGTATGAAAAATCCCTGTCTTCACATGAAGAGGACTTCCGAGTTTCTATAGCCATAAACTTCAGGGAAGTGCAGTATATGAAGATCTCTTGCCTATTGTGTACACAGCGCTTAGAGAATTTTAAATACTCAATTAGGAAAAACGGAAGTAAAAAGGAGGCTTATAAATACCTTTTCCTTAATAAGTTTAGGAATTCTTTATAGGCCTCAATCAGTGCTTGTCTTTGCCTAGCAGTCAAACTCCAGATACAATTAGGAAGAAGTCTTATCTTCCTTGAGCCATCAAAACTGCTGATTAGATTCTTGCCTGCCTGTGAACTCAGAAGTAGCATTCAGCTTTGCAAATCATCATATTTTTCTATCAGATCTTTTTCTATCTCTACCTGTAACAAGGGTGAATGGAAATACCTTTCTTCTTATGCAAGGGTATAGTCAGTATTTGTAGCCTACAGCTACCAACAGGCAGAATCCACAAATCTGATCCCTGAAGCTCTTATGAGTCTGTCAACCTGTAAAGGATGCTGCTTTTGTCCCCACCAAACTTTGCACAGGGCAGCAGCATCCAGTCAATGAAGAAATGTGTGGACTTTCCAGGGAAGAGTAATCTGCCTGAAATTAAAGAGACCAGGGAATAGATTGTATTTGGGGGTCAAAATATTCTGTTCCTTCTTTTCGTAATCTCTCAAGATAAAAATTTAACAGTATTCAACTGTACAATTAGAAGGATTTTTAAAAATGGCTTTCTCTCCTTTTCTAGTAAGAGGGAGGAAATTGAGTATGGAACAAGAGAATCATGGCATGTGATACACTGAGAACAAGGAGTTTCATTGTCTTTCACTTTTTTGAGGTACCTGAATCAGTTGCATCAATATTTGAAATGAAGGAAATATTCTGAGTCATAAAAAGGTTATTGCTGATATTTCAGGTTTCAGAAATAAAGGTCTGAGGGAAAAATTTTAAACATGTTTAATGTGATGAATGTTAAAAAATGTCTGAAGCCCCTGAATTGTTTGCAGAGAGTCAATATCACTAAGGTATAGCAGCATACAGAAGATTTATGGGACTGTAATAGAAAATTAAACCTAAATTGATTCAACAAATTACTGCATATAAGAACAAGCTGAATAATTTAAAAAATCAATATGAATAATTTGACTAACTGGAGAGTACAGAAGAAAATTGTTGCATAGGTTAATGTTTATTGCACATCTATTTAGTGACTATCTTGAAGCAATAGTTATTGAATTAAAATACGAATATGAGATATTTTTAAGTGTATGACAGGCAAAAGTATAAGAAAAAGAGGCAGATAGTTGCCAAATATTTGAGAACTGTGCTATACAGAGCTAATATCTAGACTATAACTTGCAGAGGAACATCTGCAAAATTTAAGTCCCTTACTACTTTTCATGCTGCTTCTTCATGCAGTAAGTGAAACATTGTAAATAAAAACCTTTAAATGTCCTGGGATGTAAGGTCATTTGAATTTAAAAATTACTGGACTCCATGCAAATACTAATATAATTCTAGTAGCAAGGATGCACAAGAATTTATTCTGACAATTATTGCATTTGTTAATTTATTTCCTATACAACAATTGAACTTTTAATGTACTTTAAGATTCAACTGCACAATGATAGAAAGAGCAGAATGAGACCCATTTTAAAAACATACAAAAAATAAAAAAATAATAATTAAATAGCGTGCCTTTATTACCTGAAAAGGTAACTAAAATGCTTAGGAAAATTAATTTAAGATTGTTTTGAACTTTGGAAAAAGTATTAAAAAAGTGTTTTGCCACCTTAAAGTACCACATGAGTTCAAACTGCAACTTACCAGATGACTGCTTCTATTTTCTAATCTTTATTATCTAGGATTAGCTAAGGTAAGGGCCACTTAGGAAGGAGTGCAATAGGTTACAAACACACTGACTGACAATTCTGTTTATGATTTTTGTAGTCTTTGTTTATTATTAATAAACTTTTGTTTATTGATTTTGTGCTCTTGCTCACCTAATTCAGGGTGTTTTGTATCTCCTGAACTTGAAGTCTTATATCTTCTCTTTAGTGGACCCTCCAGAGAGAAGAGAAAATCAAGTACATCATCCTCATTTTTTTGTTTTTCTGTGAAGACAACTGCATGGAATTTGTGTGCACTGTGATTTTAACTTTAGGGAAAAACAGATACAAATAATTAGAAAGTTTTATAGCACTATAATTTATTGATGAACATTCATTATGAATTCCTGAAGGGGGAAAAAAGAAGGTGCCTCATTGTTGTGCTTGAATTCTTTAACTTGCTGATTTAGTGGGAAAAAAGGTCTACCCCTATTTCATAGGAGCATTTGTTCCATATTCCAGTGCAGCGCCTTATTCAAGAAAAGTCAGGAGAAGTCTGATTTTTGTGATTTTCCTTCCTTGGCCCGGCACTGCTGCCTGTGCCACAGGACTGAGGGACCTCAAGCTCCTGCCGAGACAGGAAAGAGAGGGAGTGCAGCCATGTACAGCACCTGCTCCAAGGCTTCACAGAAACAATTTGGAAACAGATGCCCTGGAGATGAAACAGTATGTTTAGAATTTAAAGCTTAACAGTTGAATTCACCGTATTTTGTTTGGGTTGGGGGTTTGTTTGTTTTGTTTTGTTTTTTTTTTATTTGGTTTTGTTTGTTTCTGGGGAGGGTGGGGGGTGAGGGATTTTTTCTTTTTTTTTTTTTTTTGTGAGGGGGGGTTGGTTTGGACATCTGTTGCAAAAAGAAATTATGTAAAGACTACCTTGAACAGAAAAACATTTAGTGGTAAAGTTTATTCTCAGTGATGAAGAATTTTTCAACATGGAAGCACTTCTTTTTTTCCTAAATAACTTATAATGAGTAAGACATCTACAGCCCAAACAGGGCAATCATTTCAGTAATGAAGTGTTACATCTGTTTCTCGGGACTTCTGGCCACTGCACAGAAACCTTATTTTTCCATAGCAACATGCTTAATTTGGGATCTGTTATTCAAGAAGGTCTCTGCAAATGGTAGCACACCATGGCATAGGCAAATATTAATAAGGCATCTTTAATAACATCTCCCTGAATATCCTTTCTTATTGACCATTACTCCCTGCAGCTTGGCCAGTTTCCACTGCCTTTCTCTTTTAAGTCCACCATGCAGGAAAAAGAAAAGAACCTCATTGAGGAGGTGAATATAGTAAATTCTTTAAAAATTGAGGCTTTTGATGTCATTACACAAAAGTTACATGAACAGGTTCTCCCAAAGACATGCTGTTGGGAAGAGGCAGCATTCCAGAGAGGTTCTTCCTTCAAAATCAGCCAGGGAAGGACATTAAGTTATTATTGCATTACTAAGGCTAGGTTAAAGGTCAAGAAAGAAAGGAATAAAAGGAAGGAAAACCACAAACAAGACTCGAATGTACCATATGCCTTTTTAAATTAATCACCACAGGTGCCACCTGAGCAGCTTTATAAAGTACTGTATTGTACTTCCGTTTCACAGGACGTACAAGGTACATTTGAGCTGTGAGTTAATTTAATTGCTTTTATTCTAGCTCATTAATATTCTTTTATTGCAGGTTTCTTTGTGGACATAAATGACCTTGGAGGGAGTATGCAATTTCAAACATACATAAATTTGCTGATAATGCTAAATTGGACTGGACTGGTAAATAGAGGATCGAGACAAGTGCTTGAAAATTATCAGTTTGAATAAGGCTTGGAGGCTGATAAAGGAGCTCATTCAGTTTAGTATGAAGAAGTGTAAGATAATGAAATGGGGCACCAGAAACAATCATAGTTTCTTTGGGCTAAAATGATACAGGTTTCAGAATTTAGAACAAACAGGGAATTTAGAGTAAGACAATTTAGAATAAGAGTGGTGATAATTAAGACCACACTGTTGCAACTTTACATGCTTACTTTCAAGTCTTCATGTTATTCTGAAAACAAATTAGGTCCATGAGTCAAAATCTTCTCTCACAAACATGACCAAAAAAAATGTATGAACAGAGAACATCAGGTCTAAGATCTGTTACCCATTTTGTTTTCTTTCACCAGTTAAAACAGTTTCCAGATTCATTTCAAACTGTGCAATCTCTTCCAGCACTACCAAGAGATTGGTTTGCTCTCAAACCAGCATAAAGGGCTTGATCCCTCAAAGATGATTAAATAACTTGATTTAGCAAAAGGAAGGAACTCATTTCCATTTCCCTCATCAGAATTTCTGTGCCATTCCTGATCCTAGAGTCTGTTTGATTGGCAGCAAAATCCACCCTGCCTGGCAATAGTTGCTGTTTGTATTGTAACTCTCAGGAATCCTAGACATGAACCAGGTCTTGCTGTTCACAAGATAAGTACCTGCATCAACCACAAATTACCTATTAAGGAATGCCCGATTTATATGTACAAATTTCAATGACAAAAAAAGGTCTGAGATAAGCCCATTTGTTTAACAAACATGAAGAAGTGCAGCTGTCATTCAGCCAGTATGTCCATCTCCCACAGTGAAGTCAAGATAGTTGAAAGAATTCCTCTGCTTCCTCTATCTCCTCTTGCCCTTGCATCCCATGTCCACAGGCTCTCCACTTTCTTGTGCTCTGGCCCCTTTCCCAGACTGCCTCAACTCACTAGCCCAGCAAAGTGTTCCTTTATTTTCTCTCAGTTTAGGTAACTGAACTGGCATCATGTGAGGCTGATGAGAGCTAGGGCTGGCAGAAGGTGGAGTGTGGAGGAGAAAGCCTGCTGCCAGGAGCAAGGTGTGGGAGATGCTGCTGCCTGTGGAAACTCATTCCATTGTCCCAGGCCCCAGAGGATAGTTGGTCTTCCAGCCCCTTCTCCAGCTTCCTTGGGCAGGAATTTGTGCACCAAATAAAATAGGTGTTGCACAACATCAGAGAATGGCAATGTTGCACTTCCCAATAAAAAAATAGACCCTTTCTAGTACAAAGGAGTCAAATATTAGTGTTCCTGCTGGGCTGCTTACCAGTCATATTTGAAGTAAAACAAAACATCTGACCCACTTCTTTTCACCTGTAGAAGAAACACTCAGTCTATCCTTCATATTTCCTAGCTACTCATCCAAGAAGATGTTTTAATATTGTGTACCTTGGATATTGTCAAATAAAAGAAAAATATTCTGTGTCAATCAGTACTACTTAATTTAACTAGAAGAGTGACATGGATTTAAACAAGAAGAGATATACGCTCAGTTTCATTAAAATAAGCATTCAAGTTATTCTGCTTTTAGTTTATTGCAGGACCAAAGTCTAAAAATACTAGTTGTGATTAATTCTTTTTAAATAATCTGAATTCAACCCTGCCATATTTCAGTTAATTGAATAAAATAAAATGAGACTTTTTATTTGCTTCTAGTGTTAACAAAAAATATTCTAGAGTATTTTGGTTTATTTAAAAACAGCAAAATGTGTTAAAAAGAGTTAAGAAAGAAAATGAATGATTCTTTGGAGAAATACAGGAGCAAAACCAAATTAATCTTTTCTAAAAGAGAAAAAAAATTCCAAGGGTTTTTCTTTGTTATCTTTGTGTTTTCTATGTGTGTCTTTGTGGTTGTGTGGTCAGCTGCTCCATCCCTCAAGCCATTCCATGAGGATTTCCATTTGTTTGCCCAACACCAAAGTACTTTATTTCCAGCTCTTGCTCCCTCCTTGCTGTAAAACACAATGAACAGTATTGACAACATACATATTAAAAAAGGCTTAAAAATATATCATATGGTGTCTAGGAAAGTTGCATTTTCTAACTGATACTACACCAGAAGCACATTCAAATTGTCACAGGAATTTAAATTGTGTATTTGTCTGCTTCAAAAGTTAGTGATAAAAGTGGGTAAGAAACCACCTGCCCAGTTTTCTCTGCCAGGTTTCTGATTTTGGACAGCAAACCGGTGGTGGGTGACTTCTGGTGAATGTGTACGGTGCCAGTGCATTCTTTGACCTGATCCTGAAAAATTACTGACCCAGCACACCTGCTCTAAGGGAATTAACTGTAGCTTCATAGGAAAGGAGGACACAAAGCTTTCAACTCTGCTGCTTCATGCAGAAAATACAGGAAAATTGCTTTTCATCCTCAGAACAGGAGAGTAACACGTATAGCCCAACCAGAATCCCTGAAATTGTGGGAGGCTCCGCACCCAGGGAGGTGCTTGATCACCTGGGCTGGGCCTGCCCAGCTTTCTGGCTGCTCTGGGGAAACATTCCCCAGCCCATGGAGAACAACTTGGTGCTATGTGGAGATGGTGGAAGAACTTGCAGAAGTGACAGAATGGAGAGAAGGTAACAAGAAGGGAGAGGCAAAAGGTGGAGTTTTGGTAGAAGGGTTTTTCATCTGGATACATTTTTCAGGATACATTTCAGCTTGATTAGATTTACCATGTACACTGATATTTATTACATGGGAGTCCAGAACACAGATTTGTTGTGGCAGGAGTTCAAAGTCATGTAAATCCAGGTGAAGTCTTCTCTTATAGCTTAAGATTTTGCCTGAATGCACAATTTACCTAAAACTTCTGGGTTTGTTACGTGGTGACCTACCACAGCTTTTGCATATCTGTGTATGGGCCTGATTAATCTTCTATGAAAACAAAATTAATAGGAAAACATATATAGAATGGATCTGTAAGTGTGTCCCATACAGAAAGCTTTAAGATACAACCACTGGAGTTTAATGCGTTGGCAGCTTTATTTATTTTCAGAGAAATGGGGAGAACATGGTGAGAAACAACCTTTACAGAGTCATTAGAAATATTAAAAATAGGGAACAGGCCAAAGATGAATTTTGAAAATTCAAAGTATTTTTAAATTTTTTTAAAAAAAATAAATTACATATTTTTCCAAGATACCGTGTAAGGTTCAGTATAAAACCGGAAGAATTCAAATTGAATGTTAGGTGTAATTTTTTTACAAAATAATAATAAAATAGCAGTAAATAAAAAATAGCACATATCCTTCTTGAATTTAAAAAACAATAACATATCTGGCTACTGAAACAGAGACTCTAATACAAGACAAGTGGATTTTCATTTTTTGATGGCTAATTTTACTAATTTTCATTTTTACACTTCATTTTTTTACCGTATGATTTATTTTCATTTATACAACAAAATTTTAAATAAATACTTGACTTTTTAATTGTATTTTATTTTCTTTGAACATTTGTTTATGAAATAAAATACAATGAATATGTCAAATATTGAAACAAATAGTATTTAAATAAATATTTGTCATGTTTATTTTGGTTTATTTAAAAAAATAAGCTGTCAGTCACACTATATACTTATTTTGACCAGAAAAAAAATAAGGAAAACAGCATAAAATTTATATAAAAGTCAAATTACAAATGACAAAACTTCACTACTGAATAACAAGCAGCTGCTATACTAAGTCTGATCTTCTTACACTTGATGGCAGAGGCCCGGCTGCATCACATCCCTCAGGAACATGCAGCAGCACTGGCCCTATAAGGTCAGTGTAAGGATGGGATGATCCAAGACTATCCGAGTAATTCCAAGTACAGCAACTATTCTGGGCTGTGCTTTTTGATTGATGTGTGCCTGGTGAGTATAGGCTGCTTCCAGGACTGCAGGAAGAGAGGCAGTGAGGCAAAGGGAGCAGAGAAAGGAAGGCAGGAACTGTGGGAGGCTCCCTGTGCTCGTTTGCTGAGCCTGTTTTGACTCAAATACCTAAAAGGTGCTGCTAGAGGATGGCAGTGAAGTGGAACATGCTTTTTAGAAAAAAAATATAGGTACACTGGCTTGCTAGCTGCATTTTATGTCACTTAGTCCACCCAAGAGGGCTGTCTGGAATATGGGGCAAATGCTGGGGATGTGGGAAGCAGCTTTGGGGTGAAGAGTGGAAGCCTGAAAAAGGCTATTTTGGGCCTTGAGCCTAACCTAAAAAAAATTACTTGAATAGCTAAAAAGGGGTCACAGAGAGAGAAAACTGCTGCACTGGATACCGTATAAAACATATAAATTTTTACTTTATTTTTAACCTAGCAGCTCTTTGTTGTTTTCAGAAATCTGTGCAAGAGAAGAACCTCCTGCTATGGATGGAGTATCCAGTGTCACTTTCCAAGAGTGCTGCCACAGCCTCTGCTGAAAGGGGCCAGAGCAGGAGAGGACTGGATCATTTAGTGTTGTGTGCACACATATAGCTATTTGAAATCACTTGCTAGGGTCATCCTTACTTAGTAGATAAGTATGCCTCGCTGTGTTTACTTGAATTGTGCCAGGTGAGATGTGGTGTCAGGACCCTGCAGCTGAGGAGCTATCTTTAAGCAGCTGGTGCTTTTGGCTGTTCCAGTTGCTGTGGGAGGCAATGAGAAGAACTCTCCGAATGCAACTTCCGAAGAGCCAGTTTTCTTTGGTCCACGGAGCCCCCGGACTGGAATTCACCACTGAGTCTGATGGTACTGCCAATGATGGCAGCAGCAGTTCCTCCCTCCACTGTTTTTGTGATCTCACTGAAAGACCACACCTTGGAGTAGAAGAGACTACTGAACTGAAATCCTTTCATTTCCAGGCCTTGCTCATCATCTGGGAGACTCTGCAGGTACTTCCCTCTGAAGATCCAGTTTAGTACAGCTCAGTGCAGATACTTATGCTGAGCTGGGGTGGATGCACAGTCCTGACCCTGGACATCATCACAAACCATCATGAGTTTCTTTAATATGGCTGTGCATGCTCTACAACTCCACAACTTCCGCTTACTTGGAAATTTCCCAGTAGATAGGTGGAATTAAACAGACCTGAATAGCCTTGACCCTGGTCTAGTTTCTCAGGGATAAAAAGAATCTATTTTCCCATGTCTTTCTGCATTGTACAGCTTTTGGCATACCTGTCTTTGGGAAAGTGACTATAAACATCAGTCTGTGTTTATAAAGCACAGCCTGTGTGGTGTGAAAACACAGAAGAGGGGGACAGAAGACAATGTACATCAAAAATGGCAAAAGAGTATGGTCTCATATGAAATACTGAGGGGAAGCATTCCCTGGAAATCGCTGAATTATGCCAGTGCATTATATAGAAAGTGAAATATGCCAACAGAAATATGCCAAATCTGTGCCAGAAAAAATAATAGAAGTTTATTAGCACAGACTACAGCATCCAGTTTCTGGGAAATGTTCCTAAAAATACTGGACATGTCCAGGCGAAAAAGACAAGATAAACCCAGTTTGATACTGAATGGTATCAAGGGATATAAAAGAACTCTGTGAATAGAATTATAAGAGCCTCAGAACAATATGTTATGTCAACATTTAGATTGCTGTTGCATTTATGAAAATATAGAGTGGATTAACTAAGGCTATTTTAAAATAATCTGAAATTCAAATTTTTAGACTGAGAATTGTATGTAAAGGGGGAAAAAATCAAGCACAAAGCATAAATAAAACAAAGGTTAAATCTGGGCACAGGTTTCTGCATGGAGAAGCACCTGGCCTCCAGAAAAGAGATGGAAATTGGCACCTTGCCTGTCCAAGGAAACTTCCCTCTCACAGATCCTTTCTTCCTCAGCTGAAGAGGAAGGTTCATACTTTAGAGAGTTGGATCATAAGCCTAATCAATTTTTAATAATTTCTAGAGTATACTGGTATTTTGGAAAGGTTAACATTTAAGAAACATTTAAGTGCATTTTGCAGTCTTCAACACATTTCATAGTATTATAACATGACAACTACAGACATAACAACTATTGCTTTTGGTACAGCTCACAGAAACTAGGTTAAGCTGCTGATAGGAAAAGAAAGTGTTAAGCAACAGCATTTATGCAGTCCTAATTGGATCTACCCTAATTGTTTGTATCTCTTGTTGTTCAATAAGCACTATTCCACCATTCTTCCACTGGCTTTAAACAGTCCTCTTTTCTACTAGGAAAGAATAGGCCTAACCAGAATTGAAATTCTTATTATATACATGATAGATGTCTGACTTGGCCTACATAACTCATAGCTTGTTTAGTCCTAAAGTAGGACACAGCTAAAGAGAGAATTAGGCAACAAATGGAATAAATGTCTGAAAAAAAATTCCTCTGAAAAATTCCGATGCTCTTCTTTGGATTTTGAATCAGACTCTGGAAAAAAAAAGTGTGATGATGAAGCTATGGTTGACAGAACTGACTTCTAAGAGGGGGAAAAAAATGCAGAACATTTTATACTGTCCTTTGTTATGTTAATTTCTGTAGGAAAACTGCATGAGTGAGTTGCTGATCACATCCTCCTAGGACTGCTGTTGGAAGGAACCCTACAAATAGTCTGAGTGACTCAAGCTGGCCAAATTAATAGAGCCAGCATTGCCAGTGATGGTATATACAAGAGGCTTACTCTGGTAAAATTGAAAAAAAAAAACAACATACCTTTAGTATACATTTTGATGGTATTGATTTTTTCTAAATCCTGAGTATTTAGATTTATTAAGTTACATCATACATTTAAAAATGGAAATAATTCACTCTATGAAAGCATGATGTGTTAGACAAAATGAGGATAATACCATTCAGACAAACAAAAGAAAATTACTCCACCACAATTTTAAAATAAGTTTAAATTAATAATATCTATAAATTTTTTGTGTTATCCACAATAAATTAGTGTGAAAAAAATGTATTCAGCATAAGCAATACTACAACTACTGTTCTTAAGAATGTAGTTTAGAGAAAACAACAGCTAAATCCTTCCTTGTTTTCATTTCATTACTGAGTTAACCAGATCAAAACAGGAGGCAAAGAGCAGATTTCTCTGTTGGTTGATCAGCTACTCAAATACCTGTATTATTTAGTTCGGACTTATGAGTTCTAATGGAATGGTACATCTCACTTTCACATCTGCCTGTGGAAGTTCAGCTTCCTTTGACAGTACTGAGTGGGCCTTTATTATCTACTCTTTTGCTAAATCATACTTGATGACTGAACAAAAAAGGAAGGCAGATGATCAAGATAAAGTAAATTCATTAAGCACAAACTAGAAAATATAACAAAAGTAACACAGGTCAATGTAGCATGCTGAAAATATTTATCATGTATTTATCATTCATCAAGTTACTGTGACTGGATATCATCCAAAAGTCTGAATTTCAAGACAGTGCCATTTCTGCTGACCTTTAGAAGCACAGTTTAGTTTCTAGAATTCAGAAGTATAAGAGTTTAATACCAATACTGAATTATTCTGATGCAGTGAAGGTACAGGTATACCAGATTGTTGTTTGCCTCTGAACACAGATGTGATAAAGTCTCATCTCTTTCTACAGACTCTTCAAAAGTTAAATTACTTACTTCCTCAAATAGCACTTTTGCTGATTCAAAACAATAACCTTTTAGTTTCTAATATGCTAATGCATACATCTTTAGAAACTTCCTTAGACATTGAGTAAATAGAGAAATAAGTTTGTTTCTAGCAGAAGGATTTTTACCAAGGCAAACTCACCAGCTGTTTATGTTCATCAGATGGTGTGATTTAAGTCTTGTTACCAAGGAAAATTATCCATAACCTATCAGTCTCACCCTTTATCTTCTTTCAACTGATGATTAATGCTGCTAAAAAGTGGAAAGAGTATAGAAGAATCATATTCTTTTTCCTGGAGAGGTTCATTTTCCAGTGCTGCTTGGATCATACAATTCATCTACTTCAGTCTAAGAAATGCTTGTTTACTGTCTAGAAGGTTTTATCAGCAGACACAGTGAAGCCAGTACAGGTCTTTTGATAAGGTATAATCAGTGCTGGCTGCCTTTCCCAGATTAACCAAGTCCTACTAGAAAGAGACTATAGCAAAAGATATAGCTGGGTGAGGGCATTTTTGTATCTTGTAGGAGAACATGTGGTGCAGGACCCTGTGGATTGTCTTTTCTCTGTATTTTAGGCTTGGTATTTTGTATAGCCCAGTACCACAAAATTTGCCAGTGCTTGGGTGAAATTCCAAGAAATGCATATGTTTTTATTGGTTTTAGTGCCATTTTTCTTTATTAACATATTTTGCTGCTAGTAATATGAATGCTGAATAAATCAGTGGAAGTATCTCATATATATTGAGAGGGTGAGAGCTACTTTTCTACTTGCAGAATGACAATCAGCATTTTCAGAGTTAACTATCACCTGACTCAGTGCAGGTTTTGGCATGCATCTTTGGAAGACAGCAGGAAGGCTAAAAATGCCTTATGCCTAGGACAGTTGCTATTACAGAAAATACCCCTTATGCTATTTGGGCATGATTGCATTTCATAACATTTATGAGACATTCTAGCTCCAAGGCTGATAGTAAGATGCTCAATTTGCCTGCTGACTTCAAGCAATCTGAGATTTGCCAATATTTTGCTGTGTGACTACAGTAAGATTTAAAAGGGTGGTTTGACAGAACACGAAATCATGCAGCATGAAAAGGAATAAGTGCTTTGGAAAATTTTGGCATCTCTGTGAGTCATTATACAAAGAAAATACATTTTTTTTTTAATTAGAATAGAAAATATTACTTTAAAAGTAGGCTGTCACAGGAATTGCTCTAACTAGGCTAATGCAATTACTGGAAGTAAGGACTACAATCACAAAAGGTCAAGAACTAAAAGCCCAATCAAAAGCAAGGGGCAGGAGCCCACAGTTTAGCTGTCATCAATCCTACTAGTTCAATACTGCAAGGCAGGTCCTGGGACAGCTTGTGGGGCAGACATGAGTAAGACTGAAGGCTGGTGAGTGCAGCAGTCATGAGCGGTCAGCTGGTAGCCCAAAGAGGGCTCCAGGACAGGGGCTGCTGCGTTTATGCTTCTGGTGTAAAGGTAGCACACTGAGTAACACAGCAGCAGTGGAACCAGCATGGATACCTATCAGTCATTTAGGCTTAAATTTACGCTAGTCTTTATTTCACCAGGTTATCAAGATGTAGGAGACTGGCTTCTGCCAGAATGCTGTCTGACATTCAATAGTCCACACAGAGCATAATTTCGACTGACAGTTAAGTTTATTCATAGAAGTTTCTATTATTTTCTGCCAGAGTGAGATTATAGGCATACTTCCAGGAAGACTGAAAACCTGACAAAGATTTACATTACATGGACAGGAGTAATTTTTTTTCCCTCTATTGTCAAGTGGCTGCTGTGCAGCAAGCCTGCTGATATTTTGATCAATAGTGCACTCTTGACACTTAAGTCTTTTGCGATGAACGATGTGAGATCTCTTTGACTACTAAAGATCAGTCTTTCCCACTCAGTTTTACAGTGTAACACAGCATAACTACTTAGCAAACATCTCTGCAAAATATGTCTCATTTTTGACTGCTATCAAGCACCATGTTATCATGAAAATAAATGTCCAGGTTCAAGCAGAAAAGTACATGCAGCTATCATTTTGAGAAGAAGGTGGAGAAAAGATTTTGGAGAAAATAAGCTGTCTATATTCATGAAGCAGCCACTTCTGCATCACTTCTACTGCAATTCTTTTTCTTACTGTATCCAGACACATTTCCAAGCATTTAGCTCTTGCTCTCAACATCATTTGCATTTACATTTTTCTCCCATAGGCAACATTTTAGGGCCTGTATCAGTTCGGATCTGATTGCTGCCCATTGTTGCTATTAGGAAGGTATCAAGTTTCCAGTTTACCATGTTAATGTTGAATGAAAAATTGTATCTCATTAAGAATATTCAGGCTTATATTTATGCTGTGAAATCTTGGAAAATCTGGTGCATTTAATTTCTCTTTATTTGGCATACACCCTACCCTGCTGTAGCTCTGGGTGTCCCTGACTCCAACAAAAACATCCACATTATTGTTGATACAATAGCTGTATATCAATGTTTTAAGGAAATAGAAGATTTTTCCAAAAGCATATAACAGCACAAAAGTGAGGCAGGGTAGGGGTCCTTCTCAGAAAGATATGCTGTGATTTGACAGCCAGGCTCCCCATCATGCTTTGCTTTGTGAAGAAGAATTAAAACATTGGAACAAGTAAAGTTTCTTCTGCTGGAACAGCTGCATTGTTGGGTTGCTTTGAGAGAACTGTTTAAAATGTGATATCATTCTTTGTCTGCTTAGGCACTGCATAAATGCAAATATACTAACAGTGATCTTATTTTGTTTGAGGAACAGGTTTATATTCACTGGTAAATGCATGAGAATTATGTAGAGAACTTCAAGCATACAGACAGATTGTGATAAAAGAAGCCAAGTGCCACTAATAAATCTTTGTAGTAATGACCAGGCCAATGGTAAACACTGGGAAATATCATTTGGATTCCATAATCTTTAAATCTGCTGAGGCTCTGAGCAAGCGTGCCAACCATGATGAGTAAATAGTTGGGTTTGCTTTGTTTTAATCATAGAAAAGCTGCAAGATGTCATGTTTAAAATAATTCATTGCGGAAATGTGACGTAATCATAACATCTAGTTTTAGTGAAAATAGACATATCCAGACTAATTGTGATACAGAAAGAACCCCCACTCAGTAACAATAAAATAATTATTTTAAAAAACAAACTATTGAGAATCTACTTATCTATTTAGAATTTGTTTTCCAGCTTGTTGATATCACTTTCTGCTACACTTGTCATTATCAGAATAAAAAAAGTAATTGCAAAGTTATTCTAACCTGCATTTGAATGCATAGTTTTCTAATTGTCAATAGTCATTGAAGGATACATTCTTTTATTTTATCTTTGCTAACATCTGCAAATATATATTTAAATATTTCTAGATACATGTGAAATTCTTTCTGTAAGTGAAGTGTAAGTTTATTTTACAAGACTATAAATACATCTATTCCTGAAGTGCTGTTAAATGAAAAATAACATTTCAGTTAGAAAGTAGTATAAGATTATATCACCTCTGCTTCTTTTTTTAGTGTCTGGTTTTTGAATCACATCAAAGCCTTCCATTATAAAAAAAAAAGAAGTCAAGAAGAGAGGATGATAGAATCTACTAATAAGGAATGCACAGAAGTTGGGAGTAATCAAACAATTGAAAATTGCTTTGTCACAGCTCTATTCCATCTGTAGTCAAATTTGCCTCAGAATTTTTCTCTTTTTTTTCCTTCTCTTGAAAAAGGACTAGTATTTTGGTGGATGTTCGCTAATTAGAGTACTAAAAGGAGCCAAATAAGATAGTATGAGACTTTGAATAGACTTGTAGATGGTACTTAAGGTTTTGGCTTGTTGTTATTGTTAAGCTGGGGGTTTTTTTCTTAATAGAAAGTGTTTAATAGCTTATTTCATTCAATAAATTAAAGATGACTGCTCCATACACCTGATTCTGTTAAGGTTTTATGTAGCTCCTGATAACAGGTGGCAGCAATACAGTTTCAGAATTTTAGTCTTTTACTGAGAGAGATCACCAAGAACAGTGGAAACAGAAAAGTTTTGCTAAGATTTATCAAACTTGTCTCTCTTTATTGCAAGCTGGATAGTTTCAGAATAAATATTGTTCATAGCTTTCCAGGCATCTGTTCTAGGGTCAAGCTTTGGAACTGCCCTTTCAACATCTATTTGAAAAGAGAAATAATCTGTTGCTATTTCTTCTGACAGAATTTTGTGGTTCTCAAATGTGTTTTGATTTATTATTTCCATTACAGAATTCAGGTTAAGACAGATTATCTAGTTGAGTTCAGTTTCACTAAGTTCTATACTTTTTGGATATTTAGACAGATGATTTATAAACTGTATGAGTGAAACAATCCTGAGTGATCAGAACAATTCTGTTGTTCAATATAATACTCAGCTTCCTTCAATTTATTCGTCATGCTTTCCAAAGTATTGTATTTCTTTCAAAGAAATAATACAGCTCCAGAAAAAAAAATAATGCTATGTTTATCCGTTATGACAGTTTGAATGCAAAATTCACATTGCTTTCTTCTTTGGTCCTGGAAAAGTTGTTCCAAAAGGTTTAAGCTGCCTAAAGAATATCTTAGCTCTGCAGATGCAGTATACATCCAAAGAACAGAATTATTGACAGTTTTTTATTAGCCACTGGTATCCAAACCAACCCAGGGCCCAGTAATGAATTGTGGTATTGCGTGTTTGATTGTTACACACAATCCAGACACATCTGAAATTCAGAAATTCATCCCTGTGTTAAAACTGTGAGTAAATGTACCTTTATTTGCCAGTTAACTTACGTTCTCTTGCTTCTGTCACCACAAGTATTTCTGCAGTCAAAAGGACAGTTGGATTCAAGAATCCAGCTTGCTCAAAGCAAATTATTTTTTGTTTCCTCAGTTATCAGCTTCATTGGTTGCGTGATTGCACTGACCATGCACCACCATGATCTCAAATTCTGCAGCACCAGACATGTGATGTGAATTCAGAACTGGTGCAAACAGTAAGACTGACTCTGTTAGCTTTAATGACAAGTAAGGTAAACTGAACCTGTACCTTTAAGGGCCTGAATTCTCACCCTGTGAGAGTTGTCATTCAGTAAATTTTAGTTATCATTCTTTTGCAATTATGTGAAGGTGGAAAGGCTAGACCTTGAATATCAGTTAACATATTAGGTAGCGTTAGCTTTAGCATTGGCAGAAATAAAACAACCAAAAAGAAAGCAACTTGTCTTAAAATAAAGGGAATGAGTATTTTCTGTTGAGAAACATGTGATCTAGCCAAAGATGTGATACCTCAGCCTAACAGTGAAATCAGTTTCTGAATAAAGCTCTACTTTCTCATTTAAGAAACTTTTTTAAGGCAGTATACTTAACTCTTCTGTGATAACAATAAAAAGAGAGTTTCTTCCTGATAGGTGATAAGAACTTCAAACCCAGTAATTCATTCTCATCCCAGACTTACCACTCTCCCTTGTCCTAAATTTCAAAAATATTCAGCAAATTTCACAACTACTCCCTTTGCTCCCTGTCAGAATACTGCTATACTATTTCGTAAATGCTAGTAACAGATCATTTATGGTTTCTAAAACCAGAAACTAATGTCACATGATTTACTAACTACAGAGCAGTTTTCAAATGTTTACCTTCTAGTTTAGTGTTTGTATATCTGAAGTAACAGTTTAAATCTACTTTAAATCCTAATAAGGACCTTGATTTAAACCCAAAGTTAAATTCTAGAATCATCTGATTATACATACTACAAAATACTCACATTAATAAAGGAATACTTTGCTGCGTAATTTATATCTAAGAAAACACCCTAAAAAGAGATAAAATACATTCATTATTTGTATTGTCATTATTATTTAGAAAATTACCATATAGTTTCATCAAGTTATGTGTTCATATTCTTAGTGTCAAAGAATATGATCAATGACAAAGAGATAGGACTTTTTAGTTTATAGGATGTCTAAAAGGTGCATATTAAATACAAAGCAACAGCCACAGCTGATAATATGCACAATCTTCTTATAACTGGAAGCACAGAAATACTCCGTAGAACTCCATAACTCAGTCATAGTGTTTTTGCTGGACAGTTCAAGTACCTAAGTGTGAATATTATCTTAATCTGCAATTCTGTCATGAATCAATACCTTCCGATTGAAAGTATTGTAAAACTTGTTGAAGGTACATTCTCTCATTATTGGTATATAGTTTAAAGTATCCCTTATCTAATTGATACACATCAAAATAAAGCTTCACCTGAAAGGCAGCAAGGGGTTTTAAGGTTTCCTGGTAGTACAGCAGGCATGAACCAGAAGAACCACTGCACCAACCACAGTTTTCCAGCATCTGTCTGATGTGAAATCTGGTTTGCCAGTGCACACTGGGCAGGGCCTTTACCATACAAGGCATGTTCTTATATGAGCATACTGCCATTAAAGCACTAGACAAGCTACTCATAAAAATGTCTTAATTTACTTTCCTCTATGGAAAATTTCTAAATCCATGTTTGATCATTTTATATTTCTATCATTGAGTGGTGCCACCTATTTTTCAAGTCCTAGTGTCCCTGATCTATATCTTTATGCTCATCTGCTCCTTTTCACTTGTTCCACACTCTAAAGGACAAACTTTGTTGTCTTCCCTTTCTCTACCTCCCAACCAAGCTTCACAATTTCTCTAGGGTATTCCAGCAATAAAAAAANAACACATGAAAACACAAAATCAACACAAAGTCCTCAAGTCTGATTTCCTTTCTGAAAGGCAGGGCTTGGTCCCAATAACTGCAAAGTCAAAGATTCCTACCTCCAGCTTGTGACTTCAATGAAGAGACTTGAGTGGTTTCCTTCTGTGACGGCAAGCATGAGCAGGCAAATAATATGGATTTCTTACAAATGCAAAGAATAAAATGATACAATGTGAATTTCTGTGAGCAGATCAGACATCTGTGTTAGTTGCCATCACCTCACAGAGTGTAAACAGAATCTTGTGTTTTGCTGACAATGACACCGTGGTCATGGAGCAGACATGGTCATATTGATAAGCATCTGATTGCTTGTGGTGAAGGTAGCATGCTGCAAAGAAATAACTGTAGAAGTCAATCCTCTCCTTGTTGCCTCCAACAGAGAGGAGAATGGGAGATAATTTTCTCCTCATCATTCACATATTTTTCCTCACAGCAGAAAGAAAGCGACAAAAAGGGCTAAGGAGGTAGTTAATCATTGACTGAAGAAAGGCAGTATCACCAACAGAAACACAAAGATACAATGTCAGGTTGTTATAACTACTTACTGATTCCTGCTTAACGCCATTTGATAACAGTCTGAGGACCACTTAAGTTGAGGGTAGTTGCAGTACTTGATTGCATACACTTCTATTAGTACTTGGTTCCAATCTTCTGTGCTGTGGTGGTGAAGGACACTACATTTATTAAATCTTTACATGACAGAGGACAATATTTTCTCAAGAATCTCAGCACTGTTCCTTATTTAATGAGGGAAACCAAAATTCAGTAACAAGAACACTTATGTGCCTTCTCTATTCTACAACTTTTAAAATCACTGGCAAATATCAACCACGTATTGCAGAAAAACAATGATAAATATGTTGCAGTCTTGCAGAATTAATAAAACTGGGCAATCAAGTAGAAGACAGACATCTGATTAATGCCCTTCTGGTGGAGAAGTTTCACAGTTAGCTTAACATTATTAGTTAGCTTATTTAAACCTATCTTTTCCTAAGGGTGAAATAGACTAATAAATGCCACCATTGTGAAAAATTGTGCCTGTCCTTTATTAAATTACTGCAGATCAAAGAAGAAGGAGCAAAATGATAGGCACCTAAGCTTTACTTCTGCTGTCAACAGAACAGCTGTTCTTTTTCCTTCTACCTTTCCCTTTTTGCTTCAAATTAAAACTCTAAAATGCTGTACCTGTGGGACACCATGTTACAAAATTGTTCCACAGGAATTATGGAGACATCTTCGCCAGAACTGTAAAAATAATGTTAGACTCTCCTTTGTTTTTCTTTCTAAATTGTGACATGAAGTAGTGGAGCAATGAAACCAAGTATTACGCCTCCCTAGAATGTAGGTCATGTACTGCACTGATCATATAAGCTTGTATCAACATGTTCCAGCTTGTAAAGAAGTTGCTGGTTTTGGTTTTCTGTTTCTTCTTATGGTAACACTTCAGCATCCCACAGCGTTCTTCCCCAGGGGTATTGCTGCCCAGTACCCTCTAGCAGGCTATCTATCTCCCTGCTGACAGAGCAGGATAAGTGACAAATCAGTTTAAACTCAAAAATGGGCTGCTGGGAGGAAGTTGGAAGGTATTTGACAAGATAATGGGCATTCTTTCTGTTTTCCCAATATAGCGGTATTCTCATCTTGTTGAAGTTTGGTTTGTTTGGTTTGGTTTTTTGTCTGTTTGGTTTTTGTTTTGTTTTGGGTTTGTTAGTCGGTGGGGGTTTTTTTTTGCTATTTTATTTTTCTTCAGGTGTTCATTGCTTTATAGTGCACACACATACACACACACACACACACACACATTTACTGCAAAGGTTTTTGTTGAAATATCAACCAGTTTAGCAGCATTAGGGCTGCCAATACCTCCTTCAAACCCAAACAGCCCAGAGCAGCAGTCAGGGAGTGTGGAAAACACTTCTCTTCCATAGTGGGAGCTTGGTAAAGGTGGGAACATGCTGTTTATCACTATGCTTAGTGTAATATTATTAACATTGTTTAGTTATAATTAATCTTTAGCACATTTGTGCGATATATATGTGTGCATCATAAAAGCTGGACATTTTAGAGAATTTCAGGGCAGCTTAGGAAGGCAAAAAGGATTAGATTGGTCTGAAGAAATATAACTAGTTGGATTTGTACTGCTGTGTTGTTTGTTATTTCTTGTTCATTTTTGTTTGTCTTCTCTGTAGTTTTTAGAGTTGGACTGCCTACACAATTTTGTTGTTGTTGCTGTTGTCTTGTACAGACCTCACACGTTAATGACAATTTTTTAACAAACTTTTTGCATATAGTCAACTGTATCAACAAAGACAAAAAGGTATTTATCAAAAGCTGAAGTTGGTTTGTACCTTTTTCACAATGTCATTTTCAGTTGAATTGAAAAGAGATCAAAGGAAAAAAATAAGAACCACAATATCACCTGAAAACATGCCATACTTTTTTCTTTTTTTTCCCTGAAATTTGAAGGTTTATTTTCAATAGGCAGTAAGCAACAATAGACATGCAAATTTAGTTCCATACTGTCAACATTATTCAAAAAAAATCAAGTTTGTAAATATATGTTGTGATTTAATTAGTTTGTACCCAAGCACTATAAATATCTAATATATTCTTAGTGCTGTTTGCATTTGAAGTTACAGTGAATTATCCCTACAAATAAAGATCTAGAATTTCCATAGAAATTAACAGTTATTTTCTATTAAGGTGGGATGTGAATTAACACATTCCCATATAATTACATGCATTCCAAGGCATCACTTCAAATATATGGCACAATACTCACTATTAAAAGGAGTTCTGGGCCACCTTGGCTCTTTAGGTCATTGCTGTATAGCGTGAGAGAGAGTTGTGGATATGCTTAGGCTCTTCCTTATAGCATATGGTTTAAAACTGGTGGGTTCAAAACACACATAAGAACAACAGTGAACTTGCATAATATTTACTTTTTTTTGCCCCAGGTAAATGTTCAAAAAGAGTGAAACGTGTCTCTAATACATTTAATTTTTACATGAGTATAGGTGACTGACAATTTTTTGTACTTTAGATCAAGACTATATTTTAAACAAATATATCACAGAGAAACATTAGGTAATTTTGGTTGACATTTATTTCTGTTACTAGACATAAAATGATAAAATAGACTTTCTGAAGTAGACAGTAAAAATTTTATATTTATAACAGCTCTTTTTATCAAGTGAAATGTTTGCTGCCCTGAACCATATTTTTGTAACTGTTTCCTTTTTAATAATCATCAATATTAGTTAAATAAAATATAAGCTGATATTCCTATTGAACTTCTTACAACATATCTGAGACATTTCTCTTTGATTTGATTTTACTAATGCAGAACTCTACTCATTAGTTGTTGCTTTAGTCCCCTTAAACTATGTCTGCAGTTAAATGTTTGCAGTTCCCAGAATCGTTTCACAGTTGTGGATAATTCTGAGAATAATCAGGATACATTCTTTAATTAAATACTTTCTTCCTGTTATGTTTTCTAGAGAAGGAACTTAGTACATTTGGGATACTTGGAGGTGCACAAAACTGACTGCACCTGATTCAGAGATGTAACTCTAGCATTACAGAGAAGGTCCGATCACTGTGTTTCTTGAGAACTGAATGACTCTGGAAGAGGCTCCCAAATTTTCTGTTCCACAATGTTCAGACTTTCTTTCTTTAGCTCAGCATATGCATTGCTTTTAAAGCCAGTGCTTCACTGTTTACTGTAGAAGCTTCTCTGTCTGTTCTTCATGTGTGCTTTGTGCTGAAATGGCTTTTATTTTGAGAACAAAATACATGTATAGCTGATATATTATTCATTTTTTCTTGTGCGTTTATTCTAATTTTTTTAAGGGAATGACCACATATAAAAGATATGAATGAGTATACAAATAAAAATAACATATCCAATAGTATTCAGCAAAGAAAGAAAGCATTCTTTCACTTTGTAAAAATACAGTCACATTGCATAATGACTAGATTCATCATGAATGAACAGCCTTGTCCAATAACAATTTTTTTTGTTGTTTGGTATTTAATATTTTAATTTGAGCATTCCTTGGTATAGAATGGCATGTTATTAGTCTCTAATAATTTCAGAAAGCTTTCATAACACACATTCAGCCAGACTTAACAACATGTGACTTGGCATACCTTACCTCTAGGATCTTTTTGGTATTTGTCATACCATACTCATTAAATTAACATTTGTTCCAAAGCTCTTTGCCCATTAGAATCCAGCTGTTTTGACTCAGCCCATATACAGTTTAGACAGGACTGCTCAGTTCAAATTTGTCCAGTAAGTGGGCAAAATGGTGATCCATTAGCAAAAATTAATTTAGTGGTTAAGGAAAACATCCTTTATATAGGTTAAGACATATGGTTCATGAAAAAGCTTGGAAAAGGATGTCAGACAGCACTTGGCAAGAGGGGTCATACACTTCTCAACTGACTGGTAAGAATGGTTAGCACTGTTGTTTGCAGACAAACAGAAGGTCTTCCATGGTTTGAAAGAGAGACTTATGAATCTTAGTGGACATGCATTCCGCACTGTTTTTGCAGGTTAGTGCAGCCTGTAATAGGTTAATAGTTACTTAGCCTGTCAGGACAACAGAACAGAAGCAATCCATTGCCAGCTTCTACATTATCTTTTTGCATGCATATGGCTTCAACCTCCTGATTTTAAAAGAGAAGCATCACACCAGTTTTCCCTCTTTAAATGATGTATTGTTAAATAAAGACATAAACTGTAAACATATATTTAAAACAATGCACTCCAAAAGCAGCAGGAGGCAAGTTCTGTATGTAATAGAGTATACACATATTTACATACATATATATATATATATACAAGTACCTTATAAAAATCTCAACTTTCTGCAGCAATTCAGCTCTAGAAATGTAAGAGTCAATGTAGCCTAATTCTTAAGCCATGAACATTTAACATTAAGTTATACACAAAACCCAAGCAAATAAATTCAATGGAGGTGAAAGCAATGTCTTATTTTCCTTCACTAGTTACTAATATTCTAGAGAAGAACGACCTGACTGCTTGAAAAGTGGATTGATTTTTGCAGTCTGGAGCCTCACAGCTTCAATAAATGCAAAAAGTGGCAAGTACTGCAGAATGATACTAATAGTAGGCAATGAGGCACTGCTAAACCATTTCCTGGTTGATTTTTCATTTGTATTTAAATAGAAGTGATTGATCTGACATTGAAGAAACATAAAAATTAAGTGGTTTTAATATTACATCTTTGTCAAATGTAGGTTATTGCATCCAGAACTTCAAAAGCTACTGAAGCAGAAAACAGAAAAGGAGTGTATGTTCAGGCAAGCTAAATTTGTTAAGAAAATGAAAGTAAGAACTGGTCCTCCCTTTGACCATTTGTACCAAATCTAATTCCTAATACATATGCTTAGCATTGATGGGAAAAGCAAAGTAGTGCAGGAAGGATCCTGCAAAAGGTCATGAGGCTGATGAAGAGTCTGGAGCACAAGTCTTAAAAGGAATCACTGAGGGACCTGGAGAAAAGAGGGCTCTAGGTGGATCTTATTGCTCTCTACAACTACCTGAGAGTAGGCTGTAGCCAGGTGGGGGTCAGTTTCTTTTCCCAGGTAACAAACGTCAGGACAAGAGAAAACAGCCTCCAGTCATGCCAGAGGAGGTTAAGGCTGGATATGAGGGATAATTTCTTCACTGAAAGGATGGTCAGGCATCTGAACCGGCTGCCCAGGGATGTGGTGGAATTGCCATCAGTGAAAGTGTTCAAAAGGCCTCTACGCGGCACCTAAGGACGTGGTTTAGTGGTGAACACTGTGGTGCTGGGTTAATGGTTGGGCTTGATGGTCTTAGAGGCATTTTCTAACTCACACAAATCTAAGATTCTGTGAAAGATTATGACAAAGGTCTATTCTTCTCACTTATGCACTTGTATCCATACACCAAAGTGTACTATCCATAATTATTACACCTTGCACGTTATCTCCATCATAGTACCACACACACAAACATATGCATGCACTATTACCTCTGTTGTTTTTGTACTATTGAAAACCACTCACACATACACACACACACACACACACACAAACAAACAAACAAAAACAAAAAAAAAACCCCAAACTAACAAGTAAAAAAAACCCAGCTTGGTATACAACAGAACCCCAGAAGAAAAAATAATTCTGAACAACCAGAGCTGTTTTTGAAAGTGAAACAGGAACACTGAGTTCCATTTCCAGTAGCAAATATCTTAGGCAAGCAAAAAATGTTCTAGTTACCATACTCGGAAATATAACTACCCACCAAACCCAGTGCACTATGGATTTAAGAAACTGTCTCCCTTTCTTATATTACAACTGTTACTACAAAGAATGGATGTTAATTTATAAGCTTTATAAGCCTTTGAATGAAGCAAGTGACAAAAATCAGTTTCTTAGAGATGAAATGGAAAGTTTGCTAAATTCCTATGTTCCTTCAAAATTTCTGAGCCCAGTTACAGTTTTCAAATAAGGAGCTATTGATAACTTGTTGTGCAATCCAACAATAATGATTTTATATCATGATGACACAATACATAAACAGCCAAACCAGAACTGGAAACATTGTAGTCCTTGTCTTTGATACCACCCATACCAGATTTATTCATGATAGACTGAAAATATCAGCCTTAGACGACATAAACTGAGTCTCTCATTCTACAGAAGATACATCCTTACGTGTCAGCTATTCAACATTAGAATTCTGAAGTGTCCCTGACACAACATCTAGTAGTATGTTTGTAAACAGGTAACAATATCTAATCTTAAGCCTTGCCTAAAAAAATTCTCCAACCACAAGAATAGAAAGAGTTGTAAGATCAAAGACCAAGACACCATCATGAACAAGTTGGTTTGTAGATTGGGACACACTTATAAAAGTAACCTGCATTTGTCCCCTTGGGCAAATATACATTATAACACAGCTTTCAAGTATAAGACCAAGTACTACTTTTCACTTGACCCCTGATTTATTCAGACTGCTATCACTGAAACTATTATAATTCAAAATATGGTTTAACTGTAATCATAAGTTGTGAGCTCTCATGCTACTCCACATACATCACTGAAACAGTGAAATCACAGTAGAATTGTTAATTTCCTTACAGTCAAAAAAAACCCAACCTCACAGTTCAATAAAACATTACAGTTTTATGTGTAAAAGATCCTTGTAAGAAAATAGCTAAACTCATTTCTTTTACTACCAAATGCAAGTTCTGTGTATTTCTGCAATGTAGATCACAAGTATCTTGAGAAGGAACAGAAAGCAAAGAATCTTCACCAACTCTCTATAGGTTTTTAAGTTCATGTGACTTAATATAACCCAGAAATCCTCTAACAGAGTAGAGAACAGGGTCTCATTGTCTGTGACAACTTTTGTTCCCTTAGCCACTTGATAACTAATATCCCTGTGTGGTACTCTCTTCTGTCCAAAGCCATTCCCCTTGCCCTATCACTACATGTCCTTGTGATAAGTCCATCTCCAGCTCTCTTGTAGCTCCTCTTTTGGTACTGGAAGGCTTCTGTAAGATCTCCCTGAAGCCTTCTCTTTTCCAGGCCAACACCAATGCCTGAAGAACACTACCAGGTCTCCACTTGAGCATGGATCCATTGGCTATAACTCTTTGAGTGTGATCATTCAGACAATTCCTTATTCACCAAGTGGTCCATTCATCTGATCCAGTTTAGATCACGTGGGACAGTATCAAAAGTTTTGCATAAGTCCAGGTAAATGATGTCATTTGTTCTTTCCTTATCAGCCAGTGCTGTAACTCCATTGTAGAATGCCACCGAATTTCTCAGGTACAACTTGCCCTAAGTGAAAACATGTTGGCTGTCACCAATCACCTCTTTGTTTTCCATGTGCCTCAGAATACTTTTAAGGAGGATCTGTTCCATGATCTTGCTGGGCACTGAAGTGAGACCGACTGCTTGTAGTTTCCTGGGTTTTCCTCATTTCCCCTTTTAAAAATGAGGTTTATGTTTCCCCTTTTCCATTCACTGGGAACTTCACTGGACCACAATGACTTTTCAAATGTGATGGTACCATGTGATGTGATGGTACCATTCCCTCAGGACCTGTAGATGCACCTCATCAGGTCCACTGACCTTGCACATCTTCAGTTTCCTTGGATGTTATTGAACCTGATGTTCTCCTACAAGAGGTGGTTCTTCACTCTGCCTTTGCCTGCCTTTGCCCTCTGTGACTCAGGCAGTGTGGCTGGAGCACTTGCCAGTAAAGACTGAGGAAATACAAGTAATTGAGTACCTTTTCCATGTCCCAGGTACCCGATTTTTTCCCAAAGAGTGGCTACATTAACCCTACACTTCCTTTTACCACTGATATACCTGTAGAAGCTTTTCTTTTTGCCCTTGAAGTCCCTGGCTAAGTTTAATATGGTCAGTGCTTTAGCTTTCTTAACCTGGTTCCTGGCTACTCAGAAAAGTTCTATGTATTTCTCCACAAATTCCTGTCCTTGTTTCCACCATTTGTAGGCTTCTTTTTTGTGGTAGTCTTTGAGTTTTTGGTTTTTTTTGGTTGCTTGGTTGGTTGGGTTTGTTTTGTTTGTTTGTTTTTCAGAACCACCTTGCTTTTTGTCCACAAATTCATCCATGCAGGCCTCCTGTAGTTTTGCCTGAGTCCCTCCTTGTTGGAATGCATAGTTTATGAGCATGGAAGAGGTGATCCTTGACGGCTAACTAGCTTTCTTGTGCTCCTCTTCCATCCAGGGTTTTATCCCACAGTACTCTATGAAGCAGATCCCTGAAGAGGCCAAGTCACCTCTCCTGCAATTCATTGCAATTCACAGCACTTGCTCTGCTCCCCCCTCATTGTCCCAAGGATCTCAAATGCCACCATTTCATGATCACTACACCCTGGGCTGCCCTTGACCTTCACATTCCCTACCACCTGCTTGCTGGTGAGAATAAGATCCAGCATAGTGCCTCTCCTCATTAGCTCCTCTATCAGAAGGATAGAGAAGGAAGTATTCATCAAGGCATTCCAGGAAATTTCTGGATTGCCTGTGCCCTGCTGTCTTGCTCCTCCAAGAAATGTTGGGGTGGCTGGTCCCCCATGAGGACGAGGGCTTGTGAACATGACTGTGCTTCTGCCTGTGTGTGGAGGATTCATCCAGTCGGTCTTCCTGGATGGGAGGCCTAGGGTGGGTGCCCACTATAATGTCAGCTGTCGCTGCCTTCCCTTTGATCCTGGCCCATAAACTTTTGGTCAGCTCTTCATCCAATCTCCAGGTGGAGCTCCATACACTCCAACAGGGCAAGACATTAATTTGCATAGAGACATTTAAGTTGCAAAGGAACTTATTGGCTGGAACTCCTTTGTGCTGCCCTTCAGGTGTTCTGCGGCTGACCTGTGATCCCTCTCCAGGTCCTGGGCATCTCTTGCTGGCCCTGGCATCAAACTGGTATGATTTGGATGGACTGAGATTCCCCTCCCCGTGGCAACCACACTAGTTCCTAATGTCCATACCTAGTGACTGCAGCAGTCTTGTACTGCCCTTCAAAGACAGCATCCTACACTTCAACATTTTGTCCAGTGGGAGAAAAGGAAGAAGAAGTTATGAATAATCAATTGCTCAAGTATGTTCTGTAAGATATTGGAAGAAGCTTCAAACATGGAAAAACTTAGGAATTATATAAGCTTCTTGGGTCTTGCAAAGGTCTACTGAATTTTATTGGCTAAATTTTTGTGTACTATTACAGTTTTAACAACTTTATTTTGGAGGGAAGGGGACAATTTTCATGGAAAAAGAAAATAAAGTAGTGATGCTAACACATACATCCTGACTTTAAGTCATAGGGGTATGTCTCAATGACAGTGGTTAAAAACGAAGCACACACAGTAGTAGAACACATTTCCAGGTTGTGCCAATACTTCCTCGGAATACTGGCCACGAGCACATGGCCAGTGGGCCACATTCATGCCACACACCAGGCATGAAGGTTTTCAAACCGAGCAGATTAAATCTGTAAGAATTAGAAGCTAAAAGCTACAAAACAGAGAAGTGGCACAACCTGAACGGCCAGCCCTGAACCGACCTGTTCCAGCTGTGACCCATTCCAGCAGGAACATAAGGTGCTTTCCACGAAGCACCGATACCTGCTCACACATAGAAAAACCTAACACACGCCGGACCGTGGCAGCGGCTCACAAATGTGCCTGATGGTGTTAAGCTGGCTCCCTATGGAAAGGCGCCACGGTGTTTTGCTGAACAACTGGGGCGCCAGGGGTCTTTCGGTGCCGAAGGCCGTCCGGTTCCGGGGGTCTTTCGGTGCCGCTCTCCGCGCTCCCCGTCCTTGTCTCCCCGGCCGCCGCAAGGGCCGGCTAGGACGGCATTGTCCCAGGGCAGCCCTCCCCGCTGCCTCCCCGCTTCCCGTGGCCGAGGCTGCCACACACCGACCGCCGACGGGGCGGCGGCGAGCGCGGCCACACCGGAGCGCGGCGCCTCCGAGCGGCCGCGGGGGAGGAAGAGGAGGAGGAGG